>BMAV01008046.1:158016-179026 GCA_019973955.1 Trichonephila inaurata madagascariensis | reverse complement strand
TAATATTGGCTTTTTTGGATTATCTTTCCAGTTTCATTTCTCCTCACGCAACAAATTGCACGTTGTCTTGCCAATCCCAGTTCTTTATCGAATATTTTCAAGAATCTAAGGTTCGGCTTTCAATGAAAAATTCCCGCCTTCACCACAAAGTCAATCCAGGATGAGATGTATTTCAGTACCATGGACAAACGGCATCTCTTATACAAATCCGATTCCTAATAATTTTACTATAAGAATGAAAAGAGTATGTGCAAATGCAAATCAAAGATAGAAAGAAAAAAATATGAGTGCCCGTACGCTGTTAGGGCAAACTAGTTTGGACCAGGTTTCAGTAGCCCGTACAGTGTGCGGGCAAACCAATTTAAGGGGCTATAACGTTTTTCCTTACAGGGTTCTAGAAATGTCAAAAAAAAAAGTGTTTCTTCCAAAACCTGTAAACATTATATTTTTTAGCTTTTTCAAGCTGTTTATCTTGGTTTCATTGTTGTTACATGTGACTGCAATTGGTTTAAGAGTTGCATATTTTTCTCTTGTTGCTATTTGACTTCCCCTCTCTCTCTCTCTCTCAGGAACGTTAGAAACTGTATAGAACTTATTCCAGTATTTATTTGGAGTCTTCTTTCCTTGTTGAAGTAATTATAGACTATTTTCTTCTTTTTAATTAATAATTTTGCTTTTTTTGTATTAGAAATTTTATACCATACATTTTACACGGAATTTTTTAGTAACTGAATAGAAATATTTCTGCTCGGAGAACGCAAAAACGTATCCTTCGATCCATAGCCTTTTTACATCCACCATTATTAAAGAAAAATACATTTTAAAAAATAACTGGTGATTATTTTAATTTCAAATAAGTTGTTGCCAAGATTTTTTTCTTAAAATGTTTGCATTTTTTAAATCCTTCATCGAATTTGTTTTAAAATATGTAAATACCTTCTGTTCCACTTTTTTTAATCACATTTTGTTTTGATTTTTAAAACGGCAGAATTCATATAACTGTGCCAGAAAAGGAAGAGGTTTATTTAAAAAAAATATGTTAGTCTTCTTTTATATTATCATTTTATTTTTCAACCTAATGTACAAAAATTTAATGCTAAAGTTTTATTTCTTTATTTTATTTCCTTATAATTTGGATGCTTCGATGATTGGAATAAAAGAATATCATAACACATGGATCTACGCCTAACATACAAAACACAATATGCAGAAATTTAAAATATTAACATTTTAATATATATTCATGTGTAAATAAACATTGGATTCGAAAGAAATTTCAGAGAATTTCCTCTTTTTTCCTGATTATTTTAGAAACATCCGGGTTTTCTTATTTTAAAAAGTATTCAACTTTAAAGGGTTTTTCAAATAAAAACTAATTGTTGTTTGAAAAAAAATATTCAACTTATTTAAATGTTCGATTCAAAATATTTTTTTAAGAAAATAAATAAAATAAAAGGAATAGTTTATTTTTTTTTTCATTACAACGTATTTCAACTGTGTTCAATGACGCAAATGGTAGTATACTGCTGTTTCTTTGTAAGTATATTTTGTTTAGTTAGCTTAGACAAAAATGTCCTTCATTTGAAAGTGTTTTAGTATGTGATAATCACAATCTTTTCAGAAATATTTTAAAATGTACAAAAAAAATTTAAAATTAAAAAATTACTGAAAATAAAATTTTAATTAGAAGAATTACATTCCAAAATCTTTGCCCTTAAAAACTATAACTTGATGTATATCTAAATTATTTTTAAAAAAAAGTTTCCCTTTTTGGTAATTTTAAATAGCTAGATTATGTAAATTAATTAAAAATTCGTGTTGTTTAGATAAACACTTACCTTTATATTACTAAAACTAATTTTTCATCGTTTTGTAAATCAATTGAAATTCCTTCACGAAATCTCAATACATAAGAAACTTAGTATATTATTTTGAAATAGCTTAAAATAAGTGAAAAACTAACACGTAATTAAATATTCGTACTACTCAACTGCTTCAAATCTACTGTTCCTTATTAAAATTGCAGTTTTAAATGAACATTGTTGAGTTTTTTAAGACTTCTATGTATGATTAGTTATTGAAATTTGATTTTTCGTTCTAAGTCAGTTGCAAACTTTTTTTTTATGTATATTCTAATGCTTTAAACTGTATTTCAAAAAATGCATATTATATAGAATATCTTACTTATAACCTGATTTAAAAGTTTACTGAAAAACATTATATGCATTTCTATAAGATCACAATCCAATTTAGAAAAAAATACTGCAAGATTCCTTTTAAGTGATACTTAAAAGACTTAACACAATATGTTTTCTTAAAAAACATACTGAATTAAACTTCTTAACTTAATCAACTTAAAAATCATCTATGAATATTTATTAAAGCATAAGATCAGTTGCATCCTACTGTGATTTCTAAGGTTAAAATTGAATTATAAAAATTAAATTAACGACGAATTTTACTACTATAAATGTAATTTCCAAAAAGACTCCGCCTATTTATTACTTTAATTCATGGATGGATCTATACTGTATCTTTCAATGTTTATGTAAAATGAATCAATTCTTAATAAAAATCATAATTAAAATAATTTGGTAAGTTGGCTGCTACTGTCACAATTCAATGAAAGAAGAACTATAAAGAAGGTTTTTATCCTTTCTATGAGCTACTTTTGGAAATACTGGTTCCAAATTAAACAAAGCTTTTATACTCATTATCAGTTTTCTTAAAATTTCATATGTTTGTAGTTTGGACAATGCATCCTTAGCCATTGTTATAAAAAAACTATTAAGTTCAATTCAATAAAAATGTTTACCTTTAAAATACTTGAAACAGTGTACATATTCATTAAAGACTCACGTAAAAACATGAAGCATGTATCCGAGACATTTTAAGACACAAACGTTTCTTATTTATTTTATTCTTATGTAATACGATAAATCAAAAGCATCCTATTTATTGATCGACATAATCTTCCTCTAATTATAAAGCAGGGCTATTTTAGAAACCATTTATTGAAAACCACAGACGCGGAACCATGCTAAAAATATGCATTCACTTTCCATCCTTTTTTTGCTGACAGAAACGAATCTGTATTTTGTCACTGATGGAAAACTCTGCAGACGTGTAACTGATCTGTCCGTACGAACATAACACGCTTTTCGGTTCCTCATCGTTGGCTTGGATGAGCTGAGTTGTACACCGTGACACATTTGAGTGGCGATTACTACAACGGCACAGATCTTGAAGGGGAGTTTATGTCTCTTTCTAAAGTTTTTTAAATATATTTTAGCCTGTCACGTTCTTGGGCATAAAGTATGAAATATTGTCTTTAAAAACGCTCAACTATTCACTTGAGTCATGTCATCGAATATTTAATTTCCTCTATTTACTTTGCTCTTAAGAAAGAACTAAGAAATTGAGTTTATGAAAAACATTTTAAACATGTCTTCATTTTCAAATACTGATAAATAGATATTTTTAAGCTCCTATACAATGAATTAATTTCATTTTTTTAATACATCGCATTTGTGATGTTAAAAATAATATCAAAATTATGCATTTGCAGATACTATGTGAATACTTAATCAAAAATAGAGAAGCACTAATAAATTCACTTTAAGTCATTCTCTTAAACAACGACGGTATCCTCTTTATTTATTGAAATTTTATTTTTGATCTCTTATATGAATATAATTTAACGTTACTTTGGAGTTATACTTACGGGGTAATCCTTGATGTAATAAGATATAAATAAATGGTCATAAATATAAGATACAGTTTTCATTTCAAAAATCAAAATCATTATATTTTAAATCCAAAGTTTCCGAAAACTTGACATAAGCGCCGCTTAAAATTATTTATACTATAATGAAAAAAAAATTTAATTATGAAGCAAATAATAGATTTTAATTAGAAAAAAGTAAACAAAACTTTACTTTCAACAAGTTTATCTTACCATGGTAATGATATTTGTTCTCAAGCTGAATTCACACCAAGGCGTACAAACGTCGAGTGTCAAGCGTCTAGCCAATCAGAGACTTCATTTCGCCCGAGATGAAGTCTCTGATTGGCTAGACGCTTGACACTTGACGTTTGTACGCCTTGGTGTGAATTCAGCTTTAATAGGTCATTCCAAGGAGTATAAGGGTATCGTTATTAGATATGCGTATTTTTTATAAATATTTAGGATCGTTTTTAACCAAAAAAAATTTTTTTCTTTCTAAACTAAGTTTTATATTACAAATAAAACAGAAACTTTAAGCTAAAAAGTAAAAGTAAACGAGGGGCGAAAACTGAAAAAAATGTTCATTGCAAAGAAAAAATATTCTACTTGAAAAATGTTCTTGTCTGAACTAAAAACACCAGAATTCTTTTTTCGTAAAGTTAAACAAGCACATATTTTAAACCAACCTTAACAAAATTTACATTTCTCTTAATGTTTTTTATTAGTCATGTCATTTTAAAAATGTTTTCATTTATATAATATTTATATTATTACAGCTAAACGGAAAGATTAGATGTGCGATATTTGAAATGTTGTTTGTTTTCGATAGTGCTCTTATATAATAACTCAAAGAAACGATTAGATGTCATCTGATATGTTGTTTATTTCCTATAGAAAAGTGGATATATAAGTAAAGCATCAACAAAAATTTTATAACAAATAAATGAAAGTAAATACAAATATTATGAAACTTGACGGATAAAATTCAAAAATTCTATGTAAATAAGATAATTTATACAATATTGTAAATTTGGCAAATATTGACATTAAGGCAAAATGAGCAAATTTCAGCAAATACCCATATTACACGTAATGGTTGGAAATTTGCTCTGCAGCGTTGGCAATGCTCATGCGTCATGGCGACAGCGTGATTTGTTTGTGTTGTTGTGTAGTTGAAATAGAATTAGTAGAATCATAGGAACGCAGAACAACAGCAAGTACCAGCAATCACAATGCATTCTGTATTTGTTCTGTTTGTGGTGGTAACTATTATGAGGAAAATGAAGGACAGTAATGGGCGCAATGTTGTGGTTCTTGTTCATCCTGGTACCATGAGGAATGTGTCGAGTTAGAGGGTCACTCCTTCTATCTTAATGAGTGTAGCGTATGATAGAAGTGCAAATCTTCATTAAGTGTTGTTTTTTTTTAGTTTGTAATATTTTTTGTTAATTTAACAGTTATTCCGATTTTCCTCAGTTAATTAATTTTAATTGATAGATAAAAGCTTGAATTTTTTTGTGATACAATTTGTTCAATAACAAAAGTTCAATTTTACTTCTTATCGTTTGACAAACATGTAATTTGTGTAAAAATGTATTTCTGTTAGAAAATGGTAAATGTAAAGGTGACAGTTTTTTTTTTTTTTTTACAATGGAACTTGCCCATATTTCTAGCAATTGTGCCCATATTAATTAAAGTATCGGTTAAATATGGGCACTTGCAGAATTTGTTTCGGAGCTTCCTTATAAAAATATCAATAAAATTTAGAGGTTTGTTTGTATACCATTAGAAAGAGACCATACTCTAAAGTTGAAATATCTTGAGTTCGGAAAAATGGAAAGTATTTTAGTGTAGTATAGTTTGAATTAAATGTTTTGGTGGCCATGTTTGCCAAGTTTACCCTATACTTAATTTTATCTCCATTTGAAAGAATTCTTAAAACAAAAATATTTAATTTTATGCATCATATACTTCAATGTTTCGCACAAAATCAGTTTGAGCTTTGTCTTGCATTTTTATTGTTTGCATAAAAATAATTCCCCAATTTAATTTTTTTTAATTTTATTTTCTTTTACTTTTTACAGTTCATTTCTTAAAACACCTGCATCAAAATAAGTACATCTGGCGTAAATTTATTAATGTCCGTTGGAATTTAATTCTGGTAACCGAAAAAAAATTATGCAAAAAGCATTAATTAAAATTTAGAACAGGGGAGCGTTTTTTCCAATTTTTATGATAGTTAATTGCTAAAATTAATAGAAAAATAAATTATTCCCTAAAAAGGATAATGAGGGAGAAGAAAATTATTGTAGATTTTTTCCACTTAAGGCATTGAATTTTTTTTCTCTGATGCAACAACTTAAAGAAATTTAATTTATTCCTTGCTGTTTCACTTGTTTTGTAAAAAAAAATATTTTATGAGTGATTTAGGTCAATGAAATTAATTTCCATCAAATAATTGTCATTAGACGATCTCGATTCAAGTAATTTTTATTAATGATTTTTCAAACAGTAATAAGGCAGAAAAGTGTACTTCGAAACTGAAGCTTTTAAGATAGATCTTAACTGCCTGGTTATTTTATTAAAAGAAAAAGAAAGAAAAGCGATTATATTAGGTTAATATGTAATTCTACTTATTTTATCTGCCGCGTAAAATAAATCATGGGCAAAGAAAGCCATGAATTAAAATAACGAATACTTTATAAATTTAAAATATAAATTTAAATGTTTTAATAAAACATCTCTCTCAAATATGCTATTATGTTTTTTATTCTACTTTTAATTTCTAACTTTTTGAATTAAAAAATCCAAAATTAAATAAATTTAATTTCGTTGAGTTAAAATTGTAAAAGGTTGGTCAATTTTAAAACAAAAATTAAATTTAAATAAATTCAATAATGACATACTCTCGTAATTTTTTTGTATTCATAATACTTATTATCTAATTAATAAAAAAATTGCAAATTATTACATATCGTTGGCCCAATTATCAGAATGCGGAACTCCCTTTGGCTGAACTTTACAGGAGCAAGTAAAAACTTTATTTTTACTATGCATGGGAATTATTTCAACGTAGTCTTGAATTATTGGTATTTTTGTAGGACATATGAAGTAATCCACAATGGATAGGCTTCAAAATACTCCACTAGATGGCATTCAAAGTCTTATTTCATTTTATGAAGTTACGCATTCTGATAATTAGACCGACGATTTTTCATTATCATTATCTTACAAGATGCATCATTAAGACTTAGGATGCAAAAATCTTTTATACCATTCTTATAATTACTCATGTAAAAGTTCAGTTATATAACTAAATCATTCAATTTTTGTGATACCAAGTTAAATAAAAAAAAATCGAATAAATAATCTTGGTTGTAAATTGTCTATATTTTTCTGTAAACAATGGGCAATCAAGTAATATACACTTTATTTTTAGAAATGAGAAAATAATTCTAACACTAAAATGCATAATGCTTTAATCCAATCAAATCAGGGCAAAAAACCAATATTGCACATAAATGATAATATTTTTCGAGCATAAGATGTAGTTCCAATTTTATTTTGAACCAAAGCAAAGCCACGTGCTTTCTTCTAGAGGGCACCCAAGCAATCAACTCCCCTATGAGACTCAGACAACTAGAAAAAAAAGGTACAACTCCCCGAATTCCAGGTTCACGGACGTTGTTGAATACCTTTTAGAAGAGAAAGTTGACCACAAATGATCAGCCATACAGATACGTCCCGATTTTTTTTCTCTTTTTTTGTAAAATAACCAGAAGCTGTATTGACGGTCGATAGAGAAGCAGGTCACATCAAGAATAATTTATTTTTAATCATTCAGTTAATGGACAAAATAATTCTATTTATAACCATAAATTGTTTAGAGTTCTCACATTCACAATCATGATGAGATTTTTTTAATTCTTTACAGATAAGATATCAAAAGACTTACGATTCGTGAGGTTTTTCCTTCTTTAACAACTTTGAAATTTTAAAGAAAAAACGGGCTTTTTTCTTTCGAATGTTATGAATTTTAACCCGGAATAAGGTTTCGTTTTAAAGTGCTTATAAAAACAGCTCACTTGAATCTTTTGTTACTTTGAAATAACACGTTTATACTCCTTTCTATGATAAAAAGTAGTTGCTAAAGTGTTCAAACATAGGAATTTTTTGCAATATTCTTTGAAAAAAAAAACTTTAAGAAATCCAGTTCGAATTGAGAAGAGGCTTCTCATGACTATTTTTATTTAAGTTTTGAAAAGTTTTTGCCAATATTTTAATGCATATAATTATACAAGGGATGAACTGTAATAAGTAATAGTAAATAAAAATATGATTTTAAGCAATCAAGAATTTATCTGTATTATAATTCCTAATTATATAAATCAAAATGGAACCTTTACAGTAAATTTTGGCATTATAAAATAAAAGTATTATAGACATAATTAAAAAACTCAATCTTACTAATTACAATAACATAAAAATAGAGGATACATCTTTTAGAAATACTCTATAATTATCAACTTTTTAAATAATCACAAAAGTATAATTCAGGATTATTCACTTATTAAGAATCATTAAGAACTGTTAAATTCGTTATGTTGAAAAACTACTACTATCAACAGACTTTAAATTTACGAAATTTAAATGCTATAAATTTACAAAAAAAGTATACGGATGTGCTGTTTTAAGAGAATTTTTTGAATTAATAACCATGTATAGAGTATATTACATATTATGGAATTATCTTTTACGAAAAGAAACTTAACTCGGACAGTATTACGAGCTTACGGTAAAAATGGCATGCACTTTTGTTTAAACTGCCTTCAATAAAATATATTTCCGTATTTATTAATTTTAGAAATTGTTATTAAACCTGAATTTTTTTCAAATAAGAGGAAACTTCTGATCATATTTAATTAAGAAGATTCGGACTGAAAAGGTATTCAATGCTGTTACAAACTTTTTCTCATACAGAAGTGAAAAAAGTATGTAAACTCTATCACTTATTACTAAAGAAAGAATACTAAATCACTTATGTACTAAAGAAAGAATACTAAACATTTTCATTTGGATTAGCAGGATAAAGAAAATAATTCCTCAGCTTTGCATAGTTAAAAAAATGTTAAAATACTCTGTTACATAATACTAATATTAATTTAGATAATACCTAGTCATTACATACATTTTACAAATAAAACATATTCTGTGCTTAAAAATTCAGCACTAGCAAAAAGAAACCACACACAAACATGAAAAGTAAGGCATTTTCAACTTGAAAAAAAAAGTATTAAGTTATATAAAAGGTACTCACGACATTATTGGCATGAGGAGTGGGTACTCCTACCAATACAGAAATACGATTTACTACTCCACTTCACGTATATAAATGGTCTTGTAATAAACCTCTAGGGAAAAGAAGTAGCCGGTTCGAATTATCCAAAAATAAGAATCCTCACTTTCCTCCGCTATCTCTACTTCTAGCCGCAAAAGTCTATGACCGACCATTTTAAACTCGGTAAGGAAGATCTAATGTAGGTCAGCCAACTCTTCGGATCAAAATAATAAAATTTTTCCCTTTTCCCTACTTTTATTGACTGAAAAGGATTTTACTATCTCAAATCTTAACAGGGGAAATGGATTGGCTTCTTTAAATTATCTTCAAGGGAGTTCCGAATTTCTTCGGATTATTCTAAAATGAATTTCTTAATTCTAAAAGGACGAGTGATAAGAAAACGACATCTTATTACAAAGCTGAATAATAAAAAAAAATGAGTGAAATTTAGTTACGCTTATGATTTTTTGAAATGCATCTGCATTCATGTTTGTGATAAGATGCATGAGAAATATGAAAGGCATTTACATTACGTTCGCAAACATCAGTAGAACAGGTCAATTCAATTTGGATGCAGTATTTATATATAGCTTATGTTTATCTTTCTGGATAATTACATGAATAAATAATTTTTGTATGAATCTACAAATTGAAATAATTGTAAGGTTGTCAAAGTATTATAATCGCTTACTTAAGAAACATTATCTTTTTTAATATTCTTAAAGACCATTTGAACCGTGGAAATATGTCAGAAAAGTAAAAGTTTGTAAAATGAAAAAGTTAAAACTATTTTCAAGGTAAAATTGTGTAGAACTCTGAAAAAAAAAGGGTGATTAACAAACAAAACTATCTCCCTAACTCTTCTAAAAAGTTATAAGATATGAAGAAACATTTGTCATGGGCATGAAATATGAAGATTTCTGGCGTTTATTCATGAGATTTCTAATGGTGAATCATTTGTCTACTTATTTCTGAAGGCACCTTCGATTGTTCTATCTTAAAGGGTATAATTTAAGTTACAATTGATATGTAGAAAACACATTTTTTTAAATTCAAAATGTCCTCCCGTACTTTAACAATTGCTAGAAAACCAGTACTCCAGCTCAAAAGACTTTATTTTAGTGACTTGTTTTTATTCATAAAAGTTAAGTCCCTTATGAATTCACAATTTGACTAATAATCTTCAAAGTAAAGGATTTCTGAATTGAAGATTTTTGAATTGTTACGTTTTTTGCAGAACATTAATAATAATTAAAATATCAAAAATAATTTTTTTAAAATTATATTTAGACATTATTACGTTAATTAATTAATGCTATTTGTGTCAGAAAACTGCGCTGGATAATGAAGAAATTTGATAGTAATTTATAAGAATTGTGTCAACACTTTCTCATCATTTATTAATTTAACATATCCCCTTTTTTTCCGCAAAATAACACATAATTCAATCAAATTTCCTAATTAAATTTTTGTTGTAAGATCCAATAACATCTTGTTAATATTTAACTTCCTCCTACAAAATTTTTCTTAACACAACATTAGATTTAAAAAAACCATCAACTATTAAAAACAGATCATAAGCTTTATGAAAAAAATGATGTGTTTCTCTTTCATATATTAAATAATTCTTTTAAAAGAGAATTAAATAATTTGAAGGTAACGGCTTAAACGAAAGAAGGATAAATTTCGGCATTTTTCTGAGTATGGTAACTCAATTTTTGCTATACATTCAACAGAAACTGGTTCGAAGAAAAAAGTGAGAGTTTTACATCATCAATCCTTCAAAGTTCATTTGAAACAATTGCGTGAAGTTAGACGAATTCAGAAGAAATACTAGATTTATGTTGTGTGTTGAACAAAGAAAAATACGAATCACGACTGATAGATTATTGTTTTCTCGAGTAATCTTGATGGAAAATATAAATAAAAGTGATTTCTCGAGTTCTGAGGAAAAATTCGTGAGATTTAATAGGGCTTAAGATGCCTAAAATGGATGGGTTATCACTTGAATACCATTAGTGCAGCATTATTTCTATGCAGTAATTAAGGAAGTACTGATGAAAATAAATCTGCAGATGAGACATCTTTTTACGTCAGTTAATGTATTCTATCATAAAATGATAACGAAATTAAACATCAAAATGTAATGGATTCAATAACACAACACGCTTTGTATATAATAAAATGTGCTTAGACTGAATCGATGACAGGTAGTTCTCTTAAATTTTATTGAATGTAGAATAATTTTGAATGCTTCCAATCTTCAATTCTGTTTGAGAATATGAATGGTATATTTTTCCTGTGTACATTTTAAATGATTAATTCAGAGTTCTTATAGACACCATAAGGAATTGTAAAGCATCTGAAAATACTGAAGCATTGATTAAATAACTGCATTTTTCACCATTAACGGGAATCTTTATTTTTTACGCAAGATTCTGAGGACAGAAATTATTCCTCTATCAGAAGCAATAACAATTCAAAAGTATCCAAATATGTCGTTTATTAGGAATATTTAATGCATATCAGAAACATAGAGTGTAGAATGAGTACTATAAGTGGACTATAATAATTTCTATAGTGGACACAAGAGAAAATTTATAAAAAAATTAAGTACTTCCTAGAATTGGAAGCACTTGTATTTTTCTAATCAATAAAATACAACACAAGTAAAACTAATTTAAATAAAATAGAAAGTATCTTTCAATTAAAAAAGATCAATATTTGTCGATGAATATTTAAAAGCACAAATTATCTTAGCAATCAGGAAGTTAATGTAATATTTATTCTTTCAAAACATAATTTATTTAAAAATAAAACTTGTTTATAATTATTTTTTCATCTCTAAAATATCGCTTGGTATTTTGATACAATTTTCTTGTCATGTTTTATAATTTTGAATATGACCTCAAAAAATATATTTTTCTGAAACAAAGGAAAATATCCGATAGTCTTGCTCATAATACAGAAGAAAACCAAATATACGTAAACATTCAAACAACAGAAAAAAAATATGCAACAGAGAGTAAAAAGATGGATGAAAGAGATCAAATTATTAGTGTTTAAAAATTAAAGAATGATCTATTTGTGAGATTATTGAAAAAAAAATGTGTTTTAAATTCAAAATACTATTAGTTAAGTTCTAATGATGCTATCGATAATTGTTAAAATATTTTGACATAAAGCAATTCTACAACAAATATATGTCAAAAAAAAAAAAGAATTTATTTTAATTCTCACTGTTTCATCAACGTTGGTATGATACACGTTATTCACTTATGTATTTTAATTCTAAATAGAGCTGTAGTTCTTTTTAAAAAAATCTATATAAAAGAACTGAACTGAACTTTTAAAGATTGGTGTTTATAACACCTATAAGATATTTCAAAATGTCTAAGAATCGAATCTTTCTGCATCGTAATTTTTGCATCTTTGTTTAAGATTTTACTATTTAAAATACAGGTATAATATCATATTCATTTGTGCTCTACTTATTCGGATTGAGTGACTAATTCGTGACCAAAAGTTCATTAAAACTACTAAACTGTTTCACCTTAAGAAAGTTTCTACTTTTTAAAACTTTTCTGTTTTATACAATAAAGCGAGCATATAGATTACCTAATTAATAGCTGAAAGGATTCTATGAAGGATTAATGAAAAAAATTCGTTTTGGATTCCAATTTAAAAAACGCCAAGCGAAAATAGAGGGAGATCTCATGACTTGTAAAAACACGCAATATTGCTCTCTTTGAAACGCAAGGTTACTAATAGGGCAAACGTACCAGTTGAAAACTAGTCCGATTTTGACTACCTTTTTTTTCTGCTTCGTTTTATTTTGTTTACTTTTATGGGAAAGAGATTAGAGGAAACATTAAAAAACTTCTCTATTCTCATTTTTCCACCTTTTTAAATCAATTATTTGCTGTAGTTAATAGAAATTGCTTTGAATAAATTTCAATTCTATTACTAAGACTATTTACCTATTTGCAGAGATTTTTATCTTTCAATTTTATTTCTTGAAAAAAAATCTAAATCACCTTTCGTTTATGTATAGCGAATGTTTCGAGCAATAAGGCTACCGTTATTTTGTATTTAACAGAATCGCGTGACACAACGAACGAGACGACCTATATTTCTAGAGACAGGAACTTTCGTCCTTATGCAATATTAGCAAGGGCCATCTTAGTATCAAAGTTACAAATTTTCAGAACGATTTTTGCGGTTCAGCTAGCAAATATGTCTGTTTCGGAAAATAAAATACATCGTAGTGATACAACTTCACAAGGAGTTTGAACTTTAAGCAATTACATAACAGCTCTTTGATCAAATCAGATACGTTCAAATTTCCAAAGTTTTACTGTGTTCATTAATATATAAGTATTTTTAAAAATATTCTAAGTAACAGTAATTTTTTCCGTTATTTCAAATATATATTTTCGTTTTCTCCCATGAATCTGGAAATACTGCATGTTTATGGAATTGTTGTTGTAACGATACGAAAAGAAATGCGATATAGAAAACTCAAATAAGGACACTAAACACCGTGCTAAATAAAAGGTCATAACTAAATAGCTAGCTTCCTAAATTTCGAAAATATTCAAAGGAAGAAAAGTATTTCGAAATGGTGAATGAAATTGCAAAATGAAAACATTGAGGAAGGAAGTCCTGTTCGAGATTGATATTTGCTTGTGTATATGTATTTTAACTATAAAAATATTAATTTAATTTTTAAGTAATGTATTCATATTCTCTCTAGCGAGTAATAAAAACATTTTCAGGAAAAATATACGGCTCAAACAATGAATCTGAAGCATGTATGAAAAACTAGTAAAGAAGATCAATCTTAAATCAGCTTCCATTCAATTTAAGAAAAAAAATTTCAATTGAATTGAAAATTTGACTTTTAGAAGTTTAGCATCCGAGTGTGAATAATGATTGCCTTTTTTTCTGTCATCAAGGTTGCATCCGTTGTTCTCCAAACATGATGAATTATTCGGATTTTTTGTTTTTGTTTTGCATTCGTCTCTTACTGCATTCCTTTTGCTTTCCAAACTAACTTTCCCTGTTCCTTTAAAGATGTTGAAGAATTTCAAAGAAGAATGTGCCCTTTGTGTTTGGTTACACACCCATATATACATATATGTGTAATTTCACTGAACGTAATCTTTCCTTTATTATTAATAATGGATTCCCAGCATGTATCCATTATATTTCTTAGGATTTAGCTCAGTACTCTAACCAAAAAAAGTGAGGTTGACTACCCCTAAAAGTAATTCTAACCCCTCGAATCAGTCTTTTTTGTTTATAGTTTCAGCGACATGGACCATTTTTAAATATTAAGTATCCAAATCTTTTAAGTATACTACAACAACAGCTAGAATTTCCAAAGCTTCCTGGGTTAAAAGTATCCTTCCATGCATTGATTCCTTACTGTCTGCTGCATGGGAAAGAAAGGAATTCTAGAAAGCGATCTATTTTAAAGAGGAGCATTTTAAACACAAAGTTGTTTTTTACGAAGAGTACAATAATACGTTGTTTTACATGAACAATATTCCCTTTAACAAAAAAATAATGTTGTAATAAGATCAAAATATTTAAAAATCATTGTTTTGAATTCTTTAAAAACAAGTCCTTTATGGATGGATTCCATCCAAATTCAAAATATTTTAAATATTGCTTTAATCTGACAAAAAATGAATAAAATTCATTTATTCATTTTATTATAATTTATTTCAAAAGAGTTTTAGGCTCTACTCCGACAGCAAAACATTAAGTCTATGTAGTACAATAGAGAGAACGAATTGTACACACACACGAGAGATTTCGCTTTCGTGTAAATTCTTTGCAGCAAAAATATTTTATTTCTACTTTTTTGTTATAAAGCATTAGTAGTATCTGTGTAATATTACCAAATCCAACTACAGTTATTGGAACGGAAAATTATTTTCAAGTATTGAGTCAACTCAACGTATATATATAAAAAAATCTACACTACAGATGACATATCTTTTTAAGTCAATTGCTTAGAATATTACTAAATGTGTTGCTTTTTTCATGTAAAGCCTTCAAGTGTAATTTATCTTTTTCTTTGTGATATATCTGCAACATAAAAGGTTTCAAAAAGTTACAAGTTTCAACGTTTTTACTCTTAGAACGTAAAGGCCTTGAACTAGCTAGATCTGTTTGTATGTTGACCTACCTTCCTCTATGATTAGGATGAGATTTACTTTGTATACAAACATACCGCTTAATTCTGCACTTGGTAATTTAATAGTTCAAAGATCATCACGAGAGATTACTCGATGAGAAAGTAAATTATACTGTCTGCTGAGTGAATTGAAAAAAGCTTTTGAAATATCACTTTTATTCAATATAACTAAACTCGGATTCTGTATTATAAATATGTGTTATCTTTTTTATTACTATTCGGCAAAATGGAAAATATAAAGATTAAAAGTAGAGCAAAACTTAATTTTTATTTCACAACTAATTTTAAGAAAGAAATTTCGAGATTTCAAGGGAAAAATAATTGATATCTCATAGATTATTTTTTGCTACAATAAGATTAATTTAGTCAGAAATTCAGAAAAGAAATATTGAATGTCGAGTAAATAATTCAATAATTTTTTTAATGTTTTTGGAAGCTTAATTTAAAGCCTGAAATTTGATTTTTTTTCACTCACCAAAGAATGTATTTTTTGGGGGGTCAGAAGTTTAATAAGATGTTTTTAAAAACAAAAGAACAGCGCAATTTTGATAGGAAGGACTAAGTGAGAATAAAATTCTTTAATCTTCAATGTAAGTTAATATAATAAAACTTTATATGAAAAAAGAAAAATATTTTTATTTTCGAAAAATGCATTTTAACAAACTCATTGACGATGTGTGATAAATATTTTATGCCTTAATATAACTTTTTTTAATAAATTATTTCTTCAAGCATCATCTTAAGTGCCCATCCTATTAATATGTAAAGTTATACATGTTTTAAAAAGAATTTTTACATTTATAAAAAATACAGTTATATGGTGCAGTAACTTTTCTATACAAAATACCCTTACTTAAATAAAGTTAAATATTTGAAAATATAAAAGCAAAAATAAAACTAACAAAACCTTATGGAACAATAAAGGTACGCATGATGAATTTTCAGTAGCAGAAAAATAAATTGCTACTAGTAAAATCAATAGACTGAGATTATAAATTAAATGCGATATGTGATTTGTTATCATAACTGGTTAAGTAAATCATTTTTTTTAGCTAAATAATAGTAGCTTTCTGATATAAACCATTGCTCTTACGCATTACTTATTATGACGTTGTGTGTGAGTAAACGTAGTTCACCTACTCCCAAAGATATGCAAAGGAGGAAGTAATTTGTCCAAGGCGGTATAAGAACATTCTCGAGTAATTTGGGATGAAAATGATAGTAAATTTTCTGTAAAAAGCAGTGCGAGGCTCTACAATTGCTTCCGTAGAATCGGGAAAATAATCTGCTACTTATTTTTTTTAAATGCTATTTTCTCAAAACTTTACTGAAGCGTGAATTTTTCAAAAATATTCTAAACTGGATATTGAATTTGTCCTCAGAGCTTTTTTGGATTCAATGGAATAAGATGGAGTTATGTTTGTTTTTATTTCTGAGTCATCCATTGAATTTGTGTTTTAAATACTTTATGTGAAGTATATGCATGATATGAATTTTATTAGATCTCATCTTGCTATGTATTATAAAATGTTTTTCTTAAATCATTTATATAAGCCTATCTTTTATCCCACGAGACAAAATAATTTTCAAGCACAAAATATGAGCATTATTCATGTCAAAACTATAGCATATATTAAAAACTGATTGGAAATTAATAAAAATTATATACTTATCCTCATAAAAGTCTGATCTTGTTTTTTATGCTAAATAAAGTTAAAGGTGCTCGTTTAAAGACATATTTTCATGTTATCACAAACAAGAAGTTTTAATATCATAGATATCAATATTTAAAGAAATCAATTCGATGTAAAGTAAAGCATGCAATAGTAACATAGAAGTAGAAATACACAATACTAGGTTAATAAATCTCCAATATTGGTCATTTATTGGTGATGTTGAAATATAGATTTTGTGAAAATAATACTTAATGAATAATACCTTAATTTGATTATCTCTTGTTTAATGTTAGTTATTTAACATTCTTTCTTATTAACTTCACAAAATAACATGATTTTTATAATAAAAAAAATTATAGGATTTTAATATGTTGAGCAAAATGAGTTGTCCTGGGTTGAAAAAAATGATGGTATTTGTGAAATAAATATAATTTCTGTATAAATTTTAAAAAGTGACGTTTCTCTCAAAAGGTCCTTTCTAGGAAAAACATAAGACCAAACATTTTAATTATAGCACTGTATTTTATGAAACAAGTATTTCATCTTTTTCAAAAGAACAAATTTTTTATACAAATAATCGAGCAACGAAGATTTCTTTTCTCAATCTCTGCTCAAACTATTATCTAACTGTTAACAAGAGGAATTCTCTCCTTGACTTTTGATCTCAGTTTTCTTAACTTTTTTTGTTGTCTAAAATTCCTTACAATTTCATTTGTGACTTTCCTTCTAGTTAACCTCTTGACATAAAATACCTTGACATTTTAGAAGTGAGTTCACTGAAAGATACTCGGCACTTTGCCCTGGATTGTTACTGTTACTTTCGGCAAAAACTGCCGATTAATGAACCAACTCATGTCATTCAAGAAAGTTTAATTTGTTTGAAAAGCATAATTTGGGAAGAAAATTATCGCAGAAACCTGTTTCCTTTCATCTACTCTTAATTTGTAAAACCAAGGATAATTAAATATGTCCTGCCTTATCTAATACGAAAACGAGCATCTAAACATTTTAGGCGTATTTTATGATGATTTTTTTTTTCAAGAATAATGTGATGTTTAGAAAGACAAATGGGAACTCTTTTGATAGTCAGAAATAATAAAGTAATGAATGTTTTATCAAGAAGTTTTCATTTTTGATTCAGTCTCATCCGGAAGGATTCAAAAAATCATGCTGATCATATTTGTCTATTGATAATGATACCTTAGAGATGACACATTAAACAGAAACAAAAGACATAAATCATAACTCGACAAAACAAAAACGCTTGAGTGAAGCTTAAAACGGACAAAAGAGCTCTCCTTCTCATCCAAAAGCCCTCAGCATGTTTCAATGGAAGAAACTTCTAGAATGTTCTAAAATTATATATATATATATATATATACATGAGCCCTTTCAATTATTTTTTTTTCACTATAGGGTTAATATAATGCGTTTAGGTTTCATGTGGGGTAATCACTTCCAAAGTAACTATGAAGAGCATCTTTTCATTGTTATTGTTATTTATGCCTTACAAACAATACTTTTAAAGAAGAATTGCTTCTGAAGTATATAAATCCCTTTACCAAGATCATTTATATATAAAATAGCTTAGTATAATTCATTTATATATTAAACATTATTACTTGACAGTTAATATAGTTTATACACTATTCCAACAGAAAAACACTTTTAGACTAAAAAAACAATTTCTTTGTAAGACTGAAAACAAGCGAATGAAAATCATCTTCTTCAGAAGAAAATGGGCCTAAAGCAATTCCACAAGGAGCAGGCTTAAAGGAGGATCCTTTGGAAAACAATCTTGTTCCTGGAATTGACCTTTATCTGCTATTTCGAGATATCATACACATGTATCCCTTCCTTTCAGAATTCATTTTCCTTTTGAAAATATAATATCGAAATAAAATCCAATTTTTCTGAAAATCTATTGGTGAGACAGAAAAGGACGTAATATTTAACCAAAGATTTAACAGCAGAAATTTGTTTGTTACACAAGAAACTGACAAAAGGCCAAGAAAAGTTTTGGTTCTTCAGTTTGACATGTTTCGTCTTTTTGCTCTCCCGATTATCGCCAATGGCTGTTATTTCAAACAATGTTATAACAAAGGAAATTCTATAGAAATTCATACTAAACAAAGGAAAAGAATAATTTCAGGAAGGCTATTAGGAGTCGTCATGTTGTTAGGGAATTCAACTTTAGACAGAAAGAGAAGGAAATATGCCACTTCTTATCTTTTTAAAGTCGCAATTTACTATCCATTTGTTTATTTAATTTGCAATTATTATTTTCATATTTCAATAGGCCTAATACGCTAATTACTTTTACTCTGCACTTTACTTGTTTGCTTAGTCCTTACATTCGATTCATATGACTGACAATTAATAAATGCTTTGTTAGAATTAAAGTCACCTTGCTCATTTATATTCGAATTTATCTTGAATTATGCATACACTCATTAAGTATACTGTATGAAAAGGCATGTACTCGTTGCTGTTCACTAGAAGCTGTCATGCTACCGTAATTAAAAGGTTCGTACTTTGACATTGTTTTTCTTTAAAATGCATCGATAATGTCTGTTTTCAATGCATTTATAAAGCCTTCTTTACATAAGCTCACTGATGTCAATAAGATTATTTCATTTTCAGATATCTTGCTGATATCATTTGAATAAAAATAATGAGGGTTTTTCTTAAATCACCATGGATAAACTTATCTTGTTTCTTTTCTGTTTTTTCAAAATATTCTACTTCGCAAGACAAATTTTTAATATGTTTGAAAATAATAAAGCTGAATGTGTTAGGATTATTTATATTTATTCTGAGATGGATAATGATTGAATATTTGAAGATATATAAAAAAGGGTTTTATCCCAATATCTGATAAATTTTGTAGAATGTTTTCATACATTTTTTAGAAATAACATTTAAATAAATATGCCATGAATGGGAAATATTTATTCTAACATTAGCAATTTTAACCTTTAAAACAGAGTGAAAATTTAAAATTTGAATTTCATCCTTATAAGTTTGATAAAAAAAAATTTAAAAAAATAATATTTAGTTCTTAAAATGATGTGAAACTTTAATTCTAAGAATATAATTATAAGATTGACTTTTGGTTATTTGATGGTATTTTTTTATTTTTTTAAATTCCATTAGATTTCAATTCGATATGATCTATTTTTTGAGTTCATGAACATCACCATATCTTGATATAAATTCCATTTCTGAAAATGAAGGGCAATTGATATCTGCTTCTGTAATGATATAACAGCTACCATGTTTAAAAAATGTCTTGGAACAAAATATTAATTTGAAAAATGTTTTAAAAGCTATTGGTTTTAAAATAAGTTTTCATAAATCTTGATATATATTTTTTATCCCACTCATAGTCAGATAATAGTATAGTTACAAAGTATATGAATTCTATATTCTTTTCCCACTCAGAAAAAGCTTACGAATTCAAAAAAGCACAGTATATGTGTAATATGTGTAAGAGTATTTTCAGGGAGTTAAGAAAAAGGTTTTCTTTTAGGTTGAGTTAAAAAATAATTATTTCAATGCACCAAAGTTAGTTTTTCAGGATCTTTAGATAACTATTGAATTTTTTAAATGTTCTTTCTATTACCTTTTTCTATAACTTAGAGTTGAGGAAGATTTTTGAGCATATACATTGTATGAGATCTATGCTCTATATACATTGTATGAGATCTATGCTCTAATAGTCACTTTTCCATTCCAAACATATAGACTTGGAAATAGGGATTACTTCTTAAGTTAATGCACAATAATTATTTAGGTTTAATAATTCTGAGACGGTAAATTCAGTGCAATTTCCTTTCGTCTCATAAGATAACAGATTCTACGTCTGCTATACATATGCAGAACGCTGAAATACAAAAAAAATATATTCCAAACATTATAATTCAGGGATCAATAAATAAAAATTACAGAATTCCTTCAAAAACCTAATCTTGAAGCCTTTTAAGTTTCCCGCTGAAAATAACGTTCAATAAGTAATCAGCAGAACATCTCTATTCTCTCTGTGTCTCTGGCATCTCAAA
>BMAV01008046.1:99860-158006 GCA_019973955.1 Trichonephila inaurata madagascariensis | reverse complement strand
CAGCAGAACATCTCTATTCTCTCTGTGTCTCTGGCATCTCAAAATCTAAAGTGAACACAAGACTCTCTACTACAAAATCTTTCTTTATACAAATATATATATATATATATATATACAAAATATTTTGGATGTTAATAAAATAATAGGATGGGTCCATGGTGCATAACATTTAACTAATAATGCAGATTTCAATCACGTGGCTTAACAGTAGTCGTTGACCAGAAGTCACGTTTGACCACACCTTGGTTGCGTTTTAGGTGAAAATTGGAACACACACCATCAAAATCACTACACAATTACTTTCGACGAAACTGTAAAGTTGCGAAAGGAAACTAGAAGTGGCTGACTAAAAATCCTTTTTATCTTTGTGACACGACGCAATTAGTTCTTCGAAATTAAGAGAATTTATTCATAAATAGAAAGAAGGTTAGGCTAATAACGGTCACATACACATTGAAGCAGGACAACTTTTATTGTAGAATAAAGATTAATTTAAGAAACATACAAAAACTTTGTCCTAATTGTTGGAAATGTAGTATACTTTGCATGCAATTATTTTTTTTAAAAATCAAACAATATTTGTAGATTAGCATATAGTAAAGAATTCAATTCGAATCCCCTGATTTGGCGAAAAAGGGGAAACGAAATTTGATTTAGATACTTCAATATTGACAACAGCTATGTTTCAATTATTTCCAAATTTAAAATTTCTTTTACTTCAATTTAACAGCAAATAGTTTCATAGTTAGAGCGGATCCAGGTCATTGTCTTTCAGACAAATAAAAAATCTATTGATATATCTCAATATTTCCTTTGGTTGATATTATGTTAGATAAAAGGTTTTGAATAAGTCCTACAAAAGACCCAAGAAAGACCAATAGAGATTTTTTTAAACAAAATACCTATTACTATTCCAATTATCCAAAAAATATCAAAAATTATTTAACAAAACGTAAGTTTTAACAATGCAATCCAAATTCAAATGAAAAACTGATTATCCAAGCGAATTTAATAAGAAATTTCTCAATGATGGGCGGTATTCCATTGTTTACTTAATTTCAAATTTGTTCGTATATCTTTTGAGGTCAATAGTTCTAATTGAAAAAAAGAGTAAGAGAGAGAAAATAATTCCTCAATTATTCCCTGAATCTTTCAAGGTTGAAGAAATATGAGCTTTAACCATTCATTTTCTTATAATTGTCATAGGTTGTAAAACGTAGCCACATTTTTAATGTAGTATCTTTTCCAAGATAATAAAGATTTCCAAGACATGTAATATTTTCCATTTAACTCCCCTTACTTTAACTTTGCATTATGTTTACGTGTTTCTTCTGTTACTTAAGTTTTGTTGTTCTTATTGTTTTAAGGAAAAAGTTAAATCAAAAGTATGTTCTGAGGAAGTTTTGTTAAAAAATATGTGAGATTTACCACATTTTTAAACTAAAATAATACCGCTTTTATTATTGACTATTTAGAGCTCCAATTAAGAGCTTCTTGGATAATTTACCCCCTCAGGGGCTCACCTTATTTAGGTGAGTACGGGTGTCACTATCCCGAGGTACCCTAGTGATCTTTTCCTTTTCCCAAGGGATTTACTGTCTTTGGTAAACATGGGCTTCACAAACCCAGGGTACCCTAGTGATCTTTCTCTATTTTCGACCCTCCTTCTTGTCATTCAATTTATCCTTTCTTTCCTTCCCCTTCTAGATTACAGATTTTCACGTCCAGACCACAGATAAATGTTATGAAATGAATACATTTCAAATCATTTTTCTGTAGAGAAATGTTACAATTTATTAACATTTTTTGGTTTACCTTTGTATTGCGTTTATTTAGTTTCTTTTCCGTATATTTCTTTTTATATTTTGATTATGTTGCTTTATTTGTGTTCGATTAACACCGTTGGTTAACCAACCCGCATGTTTGCCGTGTGCGGTGTCCCGTAAGGAGGAAAATGGTGTCCTGGAAATACCTTTGGCCCACGCTTCACTGTAGACGGGAGACAGGAGTGAGCCCGCTCCTGTCAGTCAGCTGGTAGTACCTCTTTTCGGTGTCCCCGAAGAGACATTGCTGTAGGGTTAGTGCTGTAGATAAAGGGTGTCGAGTTTACCCGTTGGATCCTCACCCTGGACTGTATCATTATATTCTGGGTGTACTCTGGGTAAGCGCCGTGCCTGGTATTTGCCAGATGACCGGCACACTGCCTTCCTTGTTGGACTCCATGGTGGGTGGAGGCACGCCAGAACGAAGTTGTATACGCGTACTTATGGATCCAATACAGCTGTGCCCGGGTAAAGGCCTTGTTTTAACCAACTTAAACATTGCTAACTGTTCACGCTTTTTAATTTTATCTTTACCAAACAGTGAAATGTCACGAAAATCTCCGTTTGTTATCAACAAAGCTATAATAGGAATAGGTGGAGAACCGAAATCTATTAAAAAACTACGATCTGTTGACTTATTTATCGAGACTACATCTGCGTTACAAAGTAAATCATTTTTGTTGTCTAAAACCTTTTTAGATATTCTACTTTCAGTAACTCCTCACAGATCTTTGAATTCTTGTCGAGGTGTCATCTCCGAACCAGATCTTTTGTGTTCCTCTGAAACAGAAATCTTGGAAGGACTTTCTGACCAGGGTCTTACCCAGGTCAGGAGAATTACAAAAAAAAAAAAAAGACTCACCGCTTTTTCCCACTAAACATTTAATTCTAACCTTCAATAACCCTAAATTACCATCAACCATTAAAGCTGGATATCTAAATTGTAAAGTGCGTCCCTATATACCGAATCATTTGCGCTGTTTTAAATGCCAGAGGCTCGGTCACTCCGAAACTTCCTGCCGCGGTCAATTAACATGATCTAGATGTGCATCCGTTGGACATTCTTCCCCGGATTGTATTCTGGAGCCGAAATGTGTTAATTGTACCCAATCTCATCCATCCGAATCAAAATTATGTACGAAATGGAAAATTGAAAAGCAAATACAAGAAATAAAAACAAATAAAAATATTACTTATTTAGAAGCACGTAAATAATAGTCCCATAATCATCTCAAACTTACGCTCAAGCTGCCAAATCCTCTATTAAAAACAATTCCACTCAAACAGTTGAAAATATAACAAATGTAAAATGTCCACCTTTGAAGTTGCTTCAACCACTTTCATCCATCCCCAAACCAAATATATCAATAACCACTCCTGTTATGTCCACATCATCTTCAACCCAAACAGAACTATTGCCCTCCACCTCTACAACAGAAGCTACTGTCTCTGAACCTCAACCACCTATTCCTGTAACTAGTGACGCACTTTCCACTACAAATATATCTTTAGAAACTGAAACCCGCCCTCTTACAACTTCTAATAAATTTACCGCTCTGTCAACTGAAGTTCAACATTCAGTTCCCTTAACTAAGTCGGCCACTACTACATCCAATAGCCAAACTTCTAAAATCCCACAAAGTGTAAAACAGAATTTCAAAAATAGAAAAAAAAAACGCACAAAAGTACAAAAATCAGAAATCGAAATAAAAATGACACCACATAAGCCCAGAAAATCTGCAAGTATAGATTACACAACAGAGGATGAAGACTTGATAATGTATGATGTAGAGGAGGAGGAACTTGAACCAGATCCTACGAATAGATTCGCCATAGATGATTATATACGAAACAATCCTGACAAATATATACGCACGTTAACTCCAACTTGATTCAGGAAAAATAAAAGCTAATTTTTTGATAACTTGTATTGACAAACTTATTATTTAAACTAACATGTTCCATTCGTCCTTTTCTATGTTTTTATTTTAAGATATAGTCTGACTTGTGTGTGTGGTGGGGGAATCCCCACCAAATTTTTTCTTTAATTACTTGAAAACGATTTTATGTGATTTGAAATTTAAACTTTTTAAATCTGTATTGGCATTATTTTTAAATATTTTATAAAACATTTTGATTTTTTTTAACAAATGTTTGGCGCAGCATAGCCAAAATTGGCTCTTGTTCCATAAAACCCTATACTCACTCACTCACTCACTTGGATAATTTACAGCTTTTTTAAACACATGGAATGTGTTTGAAAAAGAATGCAAAGAAAAATTGTTTTGTCTGAAATAAGATTTGTGGTAAAGCAAGTTAGAGAGTTTCTTAATCTGATTAACTAACAACAGCAATGGCAGTAAAAAGCATTCTTTTTGATACCTTTCCGATCTAAGCACTCCTAATCCAACACCTGTTTGTACTAGCAGCAAAGATACTACTCAATTAACCAAACAAGGTAAGTTTAAAAGGCCTTTGAATAAAAAAAAAATTGAAGCAACAGGTAGAGGCTAATTTTTTCCCATTGAAGTGACCATATGTAGAAGCAGCCAGTGCTATAAAAAAGCACGCAACATGTTCTCATTTTTAGTGATGAGAGACCGCGCCTAACTAGACACCGTTGGAGTTTGAAGGCCAGGTGAGCTTGACCTCTGTTTATCTTGA
Organism: Trichonephila inaurata madagascariensis; assembly: GCA_019973955.1. NCBI lineage: Eukaryota > Metazoa > Arthropoda > Arachnida > Araneae > Nephilidae > Trichonephila > Trichonephila inaurata. The sequence continues at coordinate 153,519 of BMAV01008046.1, read as the reverse complement.
GGCAGAGTGTGATGATGAGTGGCTAGAAGTCAAAGTGATTATGCCAACTGATATCGTCCTTGAGGTCTATCAATGCAACAGGTTTCAATCTTTTATGGTTGGATCGAATGAGTAAGATTTGAACCAAACATTGAATGAAAACTGCCAATGGGTCTTCACAAACAAAAGAATCCGTTTATTTTCATTTTTACATTGCCACGATAAAAAATACAGTTTTAAGATTAGGGATTTTGCAGTCAGTTTATATTTATTTCTACCCTTGTATTAAAGCAATTTTAAAAGAGTAAAAAATCTTATTGATTCTTTAAAATCCATAATCTTTTAAATAATATACATATGTTTTTTATTTATATTTTTTGTCTGCAGATGGATTAAGAAAGGTGGAACAAATAAACTAAAGAGTACTTTCGTTGTTATCTGCCATCTATTTAATAATCATAAATATCGAAGTGGTGAATTTCGAAGAAGAAAGTTCCAGAAGAGGGCCAGGTAAGCTCCTTTAAAACTCTAGAAAAGTACAATCATAATCAGTTTTTTTTTTGAAAATTCTGGAAAAAAATAAGTTTATATGTATATTTTGTAGATCCTAGATATATCTTCGGAAATATAAACGTGCTCCTTATAGCGCTAAGAACTAATTATTCAGGTTAAATTCTACTCATAAAGGATATTTTTACCAGTTAATAAATTAAAAAATTGCTCCAGACTTATAGGAAAAAAACGAAAAAACAACATTAATTTTATTATATGTTATCACTCCTGTGCACAGTTAAGACTATTTTATTCCAATAATTTTTTTTATTCGATTTGATCAAAATGTATTCAAAATTCTATCTACTATCGTATTATTCCTCAGCAGGATTTTTTAACTTAAATTATTCAAACGAAAAAATAAATATTTGCTGATTGTTTCTAAATATATAAGAAATGGTGTGATAAATGAATACAATTGTTATGAAATTCAGATACAAGATTATATTTGGATGTCTTAAGAATGCGTCTCGAGTTTGGGTTCTGCTATTTGAAATGAGACAAAGACATCCTCAAACAGCAACAATTTTATAAACTCAGAATTTTCTAATAAATTTATGATTAAAAAAAATTAAAATGTGCATAATGATTCATCGATTTTTAGAATGCAATCTTAACCTGAAATTTTAGGATCTAAATGTTTTCAAATTTAAACCCTAGTGTAATTGCATTATTTTAAAGTAGTTTTTTAGTGGTAATGTCACATATCTGCTACTGAATTTTCTCCATAATCTTAAAATCATTTTTTATAAATGATGAAACTTGCATTAAGTAAAGTATAATTTAAATAAAGTAAATATTGTGTACAGTTTAGAATCAAGAACGTATTAATATTTCTTTTAATAAAATATAACATACAAAAGCATTAGTCTTGGTAAGTATTTCATTTAATCTATTATAGTTTCATTTAATATTAGATGATATGTTGAAAACTGTGCAAAGCTCCCCCCTTCATCTGATGTAATTTTTTTTAATCATAAATCCAAAGTTTTCATTGCGTTGAAGTATCTCAACAATGTATGGTTAATTGTATTTGTTACGTCTTTTAACCGTTACACATTTTCCACCGAAGCCATGCCGTTTCAAACGCTAGGGTGGATTGATTCCTTGCTGAAATGCATGAGACTTTTCAAATGATTAGAATAGTAATTATTTTGACGAAAAGAAAAATAATGTTCGGGTCGTACCATCAATTTTTTATTACAGTTGGATATAATTTGATTTAATAAAAAATTGAATGTACTTCTCAATATATTTCTTCAGATTGTCATGATTTTTCATAGTTAATTAATGTTTTACTATAAATTACACGCACTTATTATCATGATTCGTTCTGTATATTAATACTATCAATATATTTTTCAATAATTCACAGTTAGTGTCTCACCTCAATACAAAATGCGATAAATTACGAATGGACCTCTATACAGTTCAAATTACACTGCTAAAATAAATTAGGGGAGCACATGGATTTAACGAAATATTATGCAAATATTTCTTCTAATAAATCATTTAAAATAAAACATCCATAGTCTTAAAGGTAGCAGAAAACAGAAGAAAAAACTTGACATTCAAATCAGCATTTATGTCGTCAAAAACTAGAAAAAGTGCAGAAATCATGATTTCATAGCAAATAGTTATTTCTCAGCGGTGAAATTCGGCTGATGTTTTGAGAAAACACTTGAATCCATGTGTATTATCGGGAGACTGGAATTCGGGCAAACACAAAGAAGACTATGGAATCGATTCCAAGAAACAGGTGACGTCGGCCAGTACACATGCTACAACTAATTGAGACTGACATATCGAGACCACGTTCAAAGACATTCTTTTGGCAACACACGACGAAGGATCTCAAACCAAATAATCCGAAATAAGCTTCATGCGGGTGGTTTGTATGCACGGAAGCCGATGGTGTGTGTTTCGTTGACAACAAGGCAGCGTGCGGCTCAAAGAAAGAGGGCTGCTTAACTTCGAAATTGGATTCAAAGAATTGGAGTTAAGTGTTGTTTATGAACGAGACTCGATTCAGTTTAGAGTGTGACCTGCTTTGGTATGGCGAGAAGGGGGCACTCGAAATATTCATTCAGGAATTATCACATAACAGATTGATGGTATGGGTTGGAATCAGTATAGGTGGACGTACTCACCTGCATATCATTCGGAATGGAAATTTGACTGCTCAAAAGTATGCAGACGAGATTCTGAGACCCTAGCTCGTACCTTACACTGCAATCATTGGTTATTAATTTCTTTTTACGTGGGAGAGTGCTAGACCTCATACAGTTCATCTTGTGGAGAATTTTCTTGAAGCTGAAACGAGTGGAGTGGCCAGCATACTTTCCTGATCTTAATCTAATCGAGCATGTTTGGGACACACTCGGATGAAGCGTTACTGCAAGATCAAGGCTTCCTGTATGTGTCCAAGACTTGGAGATCCCACTTTGTCAAGAGTGGAACAGTATTCCCCAAGATATCATCGATAATCGCATTGAATCCATGCTAAACAGGCCTGTGATAGTCTCAGAAGTTCGGAGGGGGGTGGGGAACACACACCGTGTAATATCTCGCAATTACTTTCTACCCTTCTCCATATAATCAACTACTTCTCAACTATCTCGTTTTTCACTCCACAGAAACAAACACAGTCCTCCGAGTTAAAACATTCCCAAGAAACTCTATTCTTGGTACAGCAAAATCACGCGCCATGCGTCGATACTCAATCAAATTAACTCGCTTTCCTTAACACCAAATCACGGTCAAGCGCTCCACGCTTCCAAAAACACAAGGGATTCTCTCTCTCCTGACCGCCTTCTCGAGGGTCAATCACCTTCTCTTTATAAAACACAGTAACCCCTCCCCTGCAGGTGCGGGAACGTCTCTAACTCTTAAAGAATCTACCGCCAAAGAGTAGTCAGACACTACACACCATATTATACATCATGTATCATTTCCAACCAATCCATTTTTCGTCATTTACATGCAGCCAAATTGTTGCCCTAAGGCATCATTTTATGTTCTTTATACCATTCCCAAGAATTACAGTTCCCATACAATTATTTTTTGCTTCTTTTTTTCGGTATTACGTTTTGCTACACCTCTATTCTCTATTTTATACCCATGCATGGTTTTCGCTCAACGGTTTCTTCGTTTTTTCACTTGCTCTCCTATTTTTTTTTAGCAATGTATGTACATATTAATCATAGAACTTGAGATGTTATAAGGTGCATGGAATCATAATTAACTGAGAAATTCATGATTTAGAGAGAGAGAGAAATTCAAGAATTAATAAGCTATATATATATATATATATATATATATATATAGACCAATTTAATTTTTCAAATGAATTTATTTATAGTTTTAAATTGTAATATATTAATTGTACTTTATACAGTCTTCATGTAAAAATGTTACAATAATAAAAAATCTTTCATACTATAAAAAGAATTGGAAAAATAAAGCATTTTTAAAACTTCTTTAAAAAGAGTAGAAAAATATTTTTAACCACGTCTTTTAAGTCACAAAAGTTTTATTATACGTCTAAGAAAATTATCTGTCCCTTTTTCCTTACGTATTTAAATATTTGAGTTCAGATGTACAAAAAGGGAAAACTAAATGACATACTAAATTTACGTATCAGTTGGAAAAAAAATAATTAGATTCCAACCGAGATAAAAAAAAAAAAAAATCGATTGGCATATTTTCAGATTTCGAAGTACTTGCAGAATTCAAATAATTTTTATGTGTTATAGAGGAAATTAAAATGAGTTCATCGATGTCGGTACGACAGGAAGTCAAAATATAATAAACCTCAATTCTCAATATAAATGACCTTCCTTTTTTAAAACCAGGAGGATTCAAAAACTTGATGATTTAATTGAGAACAAATTGGGTCAAACGAAATATTTTTCCGAAAATCTTTCCCAGATTCTTACCTAAATAGTTCCAAATAAAAAAATTTGTAAATAGTGTTTTTTTTTTTTAAATTTTAATTGTTTAGCCTTTTAAACGTACAACGGTGGCAAAAAGTCCTGAGCACACTCGTTTTTTTGCCTAATTTTTAATTTACACTTAATTTTGCGTTTTATAATTATCACACCTTCTTAACTATTTTTATTGATTGTAGTAGATTTTTTAATGCTTATTTCAGATCTATTTGTAGATTTATATAAATTAAATAGTTTTATCGATATTTTTGTGTGAAAAACAATGATAAGACAGAAACAAGGGCATTTTAGTGTAATAAGTGATTGTTTTCCAATCAATGAAATTATTCCAACCAATTAGAAAGCGTTTGTGATAAAGATTTGAAGGCAGAATGTGCAGCATGTTTTAGTGCATTTAAAGCAATTCTGCGGTGCAATATGAACTGGTGGTGGGGTGATAATATTGGTATTATAGGTATATTTTTGTTTCTACGTTATAATTAAAGATATAAAATAAAATATTTGAAAGAAGAATGTTATTTTCTGCATCGAATTATTGCTGAAGTATCATGTGGTCTGTTAACTATCGTGGGAATGTTGAAAAAATATTCTGAAACAAACTCTGTTACGAACAGGAAGCGATCTGGAAAATCCGAGAAAAACAACTTTAAGTGAATACAGGGTATTGCATACGATTTCACTTTACATAAATGGCTTAATTCACCACAAATTTTTAAATAATGAATTTTAACATCGAATATGAATGTGTGCCCACGAACTGTGAGAGAAAGATTGCTGGAAGTTAGATTACAAGGCTTGTGATGTAGCCCCCCTTTGGTGACCGTATCTTTGATTGTCAGCGTAAGCTAGAGGTGTAGGGTTTTCAAAAATAACAGACATTTTAAATTCTTAAAATATGACTTTATTAAGAATAGAACTTAAATGTCTAACAATTTAGATAAATTTAAATAGCGAGAATCTAGAATGAACAAACACACACATAAAGATAGTTAAACCGAATTGCGTAACTTAGACCACTTTCTCTAAATAATTATTCAATCTGCCTACTCTCACTTCTAATAATATTATAAGTCCTAATATCAAATAATCAGTCCTAACTTAATCCAACTAAGATTTGATTTCTATATGGAGACGTCTGGGCGCGCGTGCAATGGTATGCACCTTGTATTACTGGTTTACTTTCCAGGTAACTTTTCGAGTGGCTGTCAATTCACGCTTGTATCTCTTCAAACATAACTTTCCCCAAATTGCCATTCTGCTTACTAAAACTTCTGTTCTCTTAAAAGCTATCTTATTTGCATTTCTTGTTCACATTTTGCTTCTTGGGTTTTGGTTGGAAAAGAGTTGCTATTAATCTTGGCCACCAAAGAACCCAGAGATTATGTTAAAGAAAAGATGCGTGAGCCCGTCACAGGCTTCAAATCTCGCCCCAAACCATTACTCACTGTTTCGGGTGGGTAAAGGATTATGCATTGTTAAAGACTTAAAAAAGGTAATATTTGATGATGAAAGTCAGTTTTGCATTTCAGGTAACAAAAATAGCATTCATGTAAGACGGCGTACTCAAGGAATTCACCCGACGGAAAGAGAGAAACTCAAAGAAAGCATTCGACAGAAGTGATGATATGGGGTTGCTTGTCTTCTCGTTTTGGTAGAAGACTTCATACAAGGAGAGGAACAGAGAACCCAGGGAATTCAGCAAAATAACACAGAATAATACAAAATAAATTGCTACCAATAAGGGGAGATCTTTTTGGAGATAAGTCATGGATTTTTCAAGACAATAATGCTCCATATCAGCGTGCAAATGTAGTCCAGAAATGGTTCGAAGGCAATAATGTGAATGGTATGAATTGACTAGGACAGTCTTCGGATCTTAATACAATAGAGATCCTATGGCATAACATAGGTTTTCTATTGGATTAAGATAAGATTTGAAGATTTTGGAAGAAAAATCTTCAAATAAATGCAAATTAATTGCATTTTCAATATGGAATGGATGTCATGAAAAAATTTCTGGTGAAATTAGAGTATTCCATGTCCAAAGCATGTAGAGCCGTAATCAAAGCAAACGATTGTTCATTAAATATTGATGTTAAAACATGTAACAATCATGTTATTTTCAAAGGCCATGTTAAAAGTACCGTGTTTGTAAAATTTTGCGGTATTCTATGTACGAAGGGGTGGGGGACCCCAAAACAACCTCAATTTATTTTTATTACATTTGTTTTACATTTTTATTGAACTCTACATTAGTTCCCTTCAAAGTATTGTCAAGGCACTTGCCCCAACACTTTTGCTACAGCTCAAAACAGTTCTGTAATTCTTGAGGAGTGGCAATTTAGAGTTTTCCACTGGCTCAATGCTTCCTTCGATTTTCAATCGTACTTGTAGCAGCAGGACTCCTCCTCACACACTGCAAGTCTAGGCAAACTTTCAAGTAGTTTTCTCTTTGGTCATCTCTGAGCAAATTTTCTCATTATCTTTGAGCAAGCAAGAAACAAATTTTGCTGACACCCGTCTCATGCGCAAGCCTTCGGTTACAATTCTCTGGACCAAGCTCCATGGCACTTTTTCAAAAACTTGGTCAAGGGTCTTTCGACTTTCTTCACCCATTGCACGATTGATTTTGGCAATGTTTTCGTCATTTCTTCCTGCCAAAGGACACCCTGGAAGTGGCATATCCTCAGTTGAAATGTTGCCAGATTTAAAAGGGAGAAACCTCTCGTCGACCTGTAATTTTTCCAAAGCATCATCTCGGCTTCCTAGAGAAAGCAAAAATTCACTTTGTTCTTTGCCATCTCACTAATCGCCAAAGGGTTGAAACAGAAACAGATCACCACAAGTAATCCATTGAAATCAGACTGACGCCAGATCACTAACGGAGACCTCCAACTAACGACACAAGTCGTGCGCGTGTAACAGTTCGATTCCTGTTATTTTGGGGTCTCCTCTTGTATATTATGTTTTTCTGTATTGAGTTATTTTGTACGTACTGTAAAATCTCATGTTCAGGCAGCTGTACTGAAAAAATACTTGTGGGATTAAAAACTTGAGGGAGATTTGAAATCAGCATTAAAAAATACATTAGAATCACTAACAACACATTTAGGTTAGTACAATAATTTCATAAAGAAAAAGTACATCAAACTCAAAAATTGGACAAAAAAAATGAATATGTTCAGGACTTTTTGCCACCACTGTAGATACATGGTGAAAAGAGTATTGTTTGAATTAATAAAATTTTCTACAAAACTCTGAACTAGTGATGTTTTGATTAAACCGAAATTTCATAGTCAGCTTAGTCCCAGTTAACTCTGATATTGAAATAGTTTTTCTATCTTTTCTGAAGAAAGTTATTTTGTTTTGAAATTATTTTTAAGTTATAACTAAAGGCACATTAATCCCTCATACGACACGTGTAACAGAATGAACTATGGATGAGGCATTTTATTGAACTCTATAGTTAATGAAAAATAATATTTTTTCCCTGGTAAGATGCGAGGGAATCTGTAAAAAAATAATTATTACAATAATCGCATCAAAATATTTTTAATATTTTGTCATTTCCATTTAAGTATCAATTTTAAGTAACTTAAAAAGCAAATAATGACTCAAGACATTTTCCTTAAAATAAAAATTTCTATTATTAAATCATCAAAAACTTTTAATTTTTCCATTTTTGAAATTGGATTTCTCTCTTTATTTCTGTGTATTTCTTTTTAAAGTTCTGAATGTTAATCGATCTATAATTTATTAATGAAAAATCATTCCAACTTAACTTTAAACCCAAAGAATGCCTCCATCTAAAAATGGAGCTGAGTTTTAACCCATCATTTCATTCTACGAAGGAGAATCCTTTTAGATGTAGTTCATCCAAAGTGTTCTATTCCCTCTGAACTCTCTCATTTACCTGCTTGAGATTTAGCAGAAAATCATCAATATCTCACCAATTTTTTTTCGTGCTTCAATGTTTTTCAAAAGAGAAAAAAAAAATGAAGCGATTTATTTTGGCAATATTCCTCTCGGCTATGAAGCTGAAACCTCAGTCGATCTATATAGGGCGTTAATTAGACACAGCCGGGCGTGGTTAGAAAGTGGAAAAGCATTTGGAGTTTTGAGGAAAGTTTTCTCATTAGCCTGAATGCCAATGTGGTGAGGATGTATCGTTGCTGAAATAGAGGTCTACGACCATTCAGGTAAATATATCGAAATGTATGGAAATGGATAGATAAAATATGAGGAAATCAAAGAGTACCATTTATATTATTTCGTTCTTTCAAATCGAAAACTGTTTAAGGCAGTGCTTCTCAAACTTTCACTACTCGCGACCCAATTTTCAATCATAATTTTTATCGCGCCCCCCTTACACAATAATAATGCGCTTTGTCGCTAAAGCTACCATACGATCTTAATTATAAGCCGTACAAATTCAGAAGAAAGTATCAAATTTTGTATTTGTTACTTTTAAGCAATATATATTTTAAGCAAATTACTTTTATAAGTAATATATATCTTAAACTAATTACTTTTAAGTAATACAATAATTATCATGTTATTTTTCGTATCTATAATTTTTAAATTGGAACAGATTGCAAAATGATATTTATTTAAAGATTTATTTCTTCCATCATCCATTTCTAAAAGCTTAAATGTCATTAGAAAAATAGTCTAGTCTATGTTGCTCTCCAGTGGCGCACACAAGGGGGGGTCCTGGGGTTCCGCATCCCCCCCAAAGCCCTTGCTTTTTTTCCGATTGGTTATAATTCTAAGTATATAATACGTAAAATTTAATTAAATATTTGTTATTAATGATTAATTTTATTAATTAATGCTAATTATTTATTCAATAATTAGTTTTTTTACTGTGTTTTGTTTCTGAAAGTCGACAAAATCAAAAATAGCATGATACAAGAATGGTGAACTTTCAACCCCGGACCCCCCTTGAAAAATTCCTGTGTGCGCTACTGTTGCTCTCTTATCATATCCGTCACAATTAGCATTCTCGCGAACGTCTGCGTGAGTCTAGGCAAACTATCCGACATCTGATCTAAACGTGTAATAGCAAATGTTGGTATTTTTTACCTTTGCAGACCTAGCTTATTCCCCAGGAGCTGGTATCACTTTTTAGTGCGGCACCGTATAATAGGCGATACCAATTGCCGCAAGTAATTTTGATGCCCAGTTTCCTCCTCAGAGGAAGGTACCTGAGCTCTGACGATGCAAAATTGAACTTAAGAATTTCTTTTAAGAATTTTGGCAGCCAAGCCAAACGGGCACTTCAAGGGATTTTTTACATGCCGAATATTCATACGACATGGCCGTTCATGACCGCTGTCGATTTTCTGCATCATGAAAATCCACCGACATGGGCTGGGTCGAATCCGCAAACTTAGGTGCAGATGGCCAGCGACAAACCAACTATGCCACCCAGTCGGCATTTGCGGAATTGTAAGGAGAATAAAACCAAGATCACAGCAATGAATACAAAAATGTAAAATGATTTTTTTAAATGAATGCTCATATTATAAATAGATTTAAACGAACTGTGTGTGTGTGTGTGTGTAATTGTAATCCTCACAAATTAGCATTTATTATTAATGTTAAATAATGAAAAAGAATGTAAAAAATATCGATAAAGAATAATTGTGTTATTTTTAATATTTAAAACGAGGAGACTTCAAAATGTTTTAACCCGGGGGCAGACGCGCATTCGATACTAATGGTAATAGTCGAAGATTTTTTAACAATTACTTTTATTGTACAAAATAAAAATCGAATGAATAATTTAACGAAGAGAAATTATACTTACCTACTTTCTACATTTCTTCATTGATAATTTGAGAAAAATTCCAATCGAACCGAATTAAAACGTTGCTAAGGTACGCGAACTTAATAAAGGACACAAATCACAGAAAATCTTCACGAACGTTACAGGAATAATATCTGCAAGCAAAACTGTCATATTTTGTTCAAATTTTTGTAGTTTGTACCGCGTGCGAACGCTCCCGGGTTAAATGTTTAATCAATGTAAAACTACGAATGTTAAGATCTAAAAATGAATTATTTAAAACGTTTTTCATCATGCTTTATATGTTTCAAAATACTCATAAAAATAAATATTGGCCAAATAATCCTTCAAAATGTTTTCTCTGCTTTTCGAAATGTTATATAACTCTTTCGCGCGTATAGGCGCATTATTTACAACTTCCCTAAATGAAAAATAAAGGCATAAAAAAGGAACGAACTAACCATAGCAGTAAGTTCGAAGGTCAAACAGATGAATTTTTTATCTTCCTAGAATGTTTCTCTGGGTCTGGGTTTTGTCTTTTCTCTGAAATAGTATTTTAGATTTAAAAAGAGAAAACTCAGTAAAAAAATCTCTCATCGTGGGATTACAGCAAATCAAACAAAATGCGATGTTTTTTATTTATTTATAGGATAGCTAATGAATGTATCGAAATGAAAGCTTTTATGTTTGATGAAGTAATACTAATAAATTCTATCAGTGTAAATGTGTATTTCTTATTATGTCAGAAAGTATTTTCTTACTTCATTACAGTAAATTAATTTTTTTTTAATCTTTTATTTTCGATATGCTCACGCCCCCCTTGTAAGGTTATCGCCCCCCCAGGGGGGCACGCCCCACACTTTGAGAAACACTGGTTTAAGGTAAGGAATCTTACTTTGACGTAGTAACCAAATTTTGAGAAAAATTTCGACAACATTTCTTAAGAAATAGAAAACAGGACAGTGAAAGTGGAAAGCTATCGTTTGTGTGTGTGTGTGTGTGTGTGTGTTTCTCTCTACTTCTTACATAAGTGTATTCTCTATATTGATACACTTAATACATTTACGAACTTCGCAATGCATTTGAATTTGGCATTTATAACTCAAAAGGAATCTTCTTATTTCACCTTTTTCCATCACTCAATTGGCAGAGTCTATTGGAGAGAGTTTCACCTAATTTCTCACATAAAATTGAAATAATTACAATTACAATAAAATAACAAAAAAAAAAAAAAAAAACATCCAATTTACATAAAATTATCTACATTAACTCCTAAAATTTATCTACAAAGCTACACACATAAAATTGTCAATACAGAGAATAAATTGAATTTTCAAAAAGTGCATAAAATTATGTTTGATATGGATTGAAAATTGGTTATAAATTATCATTACAGTATGAATTGTAAATTATATTTATTTTCTCAAGGAATTCAAACTAAAAATTCCACTTTATAGAGTACTTAATTCTTTTACCAATTTTCTCTTTTATTACATGCCTTATAGCTTCAGTCAATTTTTAACTTTGCAGATTTCTCAATTGTTGTCGAGTAATTATTAAACTAAGAATGAGCTTATTGATTTATAGAAAATATACGATGCACTTTATTGCAAAAAATGTCTAACGGTCTTTTTAAATGCGTATTCTACAAAATTTAAAATATACTGGTGTCCAATATTAAGAGAATTTCCCCTTTTGATTCATTCTATTCAAAGGTACTTTACGAATATTAATAAAATTCGATCTGCACGTAAATTGATAAAATCCAAAAAACTATAGAACAGCTAGAATACTGATTGCGTGTACGCCTTATCAGCAAAGGAAAGTCTAAAAGAGGAGAAAAGACAAGAAGAACAAAGAAAAATGAGTTATATTTGAAGTATAGTCCTCTCTTACAGTTATATATACCATTGGGTTGTAAGTGAAAAAGCTCAGATATTACATAAGCACATGATTATAATGTAACCAAAGTAAATCGAGAACTTATTTAAATGAAGATTACTCTGAAAACAACTTTTTAAAAGCTTTTAACGGTTGTTAAATTAAAAATATAGACCATCCAAAAAATTAAGTAATCTCTTTAAAACGTTTTCAATTTTTGAATGTTTTGAATTAGAAACATTAAGAGAACAATTTACACTTATTTTAAAGATTAAATTTTTAATGGTTATTTAACTACAACTTATACATTTCATTTTATTGACTAAAGCGAGTTCTCTTTCTGACTTCCCTTGGCTACTTTATTACGTCTTTTAATACAAGAACCTCACGTTGTAAAGAAACCATGATGTGTTATGATAATAAGCATTGCTGTATTAGCAGAAGTGTGGATGTTCGGAAAGCGATATATGACGGTTCAGATTCTTGCAAAAGTACATATACAAAATAACGAGTAAGATTGGTGAAACATAATTCAATGGAAGATTTCCTCAGTGAACCCTCATCTGTGTTTTACTAATATCTGATTTCAATCTAACATCTCAAATAGTAGTATATTCTTTAAGGACTAAGATTACGGCTTAAAAAACCACTCCATCCATATAATCATTTTTAATATTAGAATTTGATAAAGAAGCTATTTAATCCACTGTCATGTATGTTATTATTTCAGATCCAACAGCGGCTCAGAGTTTTCTGAAGTCACAGCAGTTTTTTTCAATTTGTCAGTCAAACGTGCGAATTTTTCCTCTGGTAACTCTGCTCAAAATTATTCCTAAAAACTAACAAAGACTACATTTTATAACAATTTAACGATTATATAATGCTCAACTTTCATATTCATAATAGAACTAATCTTCTTGGAGTGTTTCAATTGACTCCTCAAAAAACTAACCATTCTACAACTGATAAAAATAAGGGTTTTCTGTTGATGGTAAGTTAAATCCCCTATCTGAGAAAATATTATTGTAAAGAACCATTTACTACAATTTAAGGCTCATTTAAAGAGTCTAAATAAACAAAATACGAGTCTATAGAAAACTTAATAATGAAAAACTAATTTTGTAACAATAAGCATCCCTTTAGTCAGCCACCATGAACCGGTCTTCTACATGGCTATTGAAATTGATTGATTGTTTATTAACATTGCACTATAAGAAGATTCACGAAGGCTATTTAGGAAGGACTTCATAATGCCAAAATATATGAAATTAAATTACAAAAAGCTTCTCTGAGAGCAATATCAAAAAGATAAATTCAAGAAATATTTTAGTTATAAAATTAAAGGCACACATCCCTTTAAGTACCGTACAAGTTGACGACGATCATTAGAAATTTCCATCATGAATAAAAAGAATCAACATATTAGGTCCATCTAACAAAGATGACGGCTAAAATACAGCCGAGCCAGTTTACTGGACATCTCATGGCACAAATTCAAAGATTAATATTTAGGTTTCCAGAAACCACAATTATCTCTGCAGCAGAGCTTTTAACACCATAGTTATTACTTTAATTTAGGTTACTTTAATATAATAGGTTGTTAGGGACTGAACCTTGGAGAGAGAAAGAGAGAGAGATATTATCACAACTATATAAATTTTTAAACTACTTAAAATCAAATATTATAAGTTTTGAAAAGGCTTAACCAAAAATGATTCTACACCAAAACTTTGGAATTCCTTAAAAAAAATCCTTAGAACTACTTACGATAACGGACTTAGCAAGATTACATAGCAATTCAAGAAAATAGTCCTTGATTTCTTTAACTTCATTTTCACTTCGAATGATATGTATGACTAGCATTGTATGGTAATTTAAAAAATTCATCGTGTTTAATTTGTAAGAAAAAATCAGCTGTAAGTATCACTATTCTGATATAATGCATTCCAACCTTCTGAACCAAGAAAGTCATTTCCTTTATTGAACTGTTGATTAAGAGGGTGTGATTTCAAATCAATTGAATGAAACACTGTGGCATCTCTGAATCCTGACATTTATGTACTATCAAAACGGAAACACCTCAGTTTCCAACTAAGAAAGTGGACCCTACCTTTCCGTTGCATTGAAATAGAAACAGTTCGGGGAGATAAGAAGTTGAATCAATTGGTTTATTTCTTTTCCCTTGCATCTAGCCTTGCTCTTTCTGGTTCTATTTCTCCCATCGTTTAGCTGCTATTGTAGCCCAAAATTGGAGAAATGATATAGCTTGCAAGACAGAGTAAACGAATGAGAATGGAACCAATTAACTTATAAGTAAAGAGTTCTATAGCATTGAGAATCTTTTTGTTATGGATAAACTACTTTTTTAAAGTAATTCACTTACAATGATTTCTTGGTTAAAAAAAATTCAAAGGATTTTAATTTTTCTTCAACATTGTTTCATAGATATGTGCAGTATCTGTAATGAAATTTCCAGCTCTGTAGATATTTGAAGCAAAACCATTTCTTTATATAATTAGTAGTTTAAAAAACAAATCAATACAATATTAGAAAAGAAAAAAAGCCTAACTATATCTTCATTTAAATATGTTACAAAATAGCTTTTTTGCTGAAGGATATTTTAATTTTTCTTTTGTTCAAATTAAATTTTTTTAAATATTTACACCATGGGATCACAGATAGTAATGTATTATATTTCAAGTTAATAATTTTAAAGCCTCTATAGTAAAGCATACATTTATATTTTTGATAATATTACACGGAATGTTATATAAAAGGTTTTCTTCGAAAGAAACGTTTTGATGGTATATAAAAGTATAGAAAAAAATTCCCATGCTTCTGAAATATCAGAGCTCTTGAACAAATGTATAGTATGAAAGTAAAGTTATCTAAACATAAGCTTTTAATTTCATTTTATTTTTATAAAATTTATCATAATTTTTGCTTCAGTTGCATATTGATTTAAAACATTTTGTAACATTAATACCTTAAAATGTATTTATTTTTTAAAACTTTTACAGGGGCCAAACATTTTTATAGATTCATATAACATATACATCTAATTTCTGTAGCTTAATAATTAACAAAAAAATTAATATATTATACTGCCTGCATAGCTTTTCAAAAAACGTGCACGTTTAAAAAACTATTTAGTAATAATTTAATTCTTTGAAGTGTAGCAAATTTTTAAAAAGAGTTTATTCAAGCAAATTCAATACAGAAAATTAAATCTAAATCACATTTAGTTACTCAAGGTATTTATAATTTAAAAAAATAAGTATGAAAAATAAAAGTATAAAATAAAGTATACTTAGAAATGAAACATCTGGTTATTTCGCTACAATTTCGAATAGTGCTTTTTTTTTTAGAAATAATTGTATTTATATCAAATAAATATCTTGAATAAATTAGGTTCCTGTGTTAAGTTTGACTAAGCGAACATAAACTGTAATGAGAAATTGTCTTAAGGGTGCAGCATAGTACTAAAATTGTCTAAAACTGTTTTTAAATTGCAATGACTACCAATAGTTCTTGCGGTGCATTTCAGATACCGTAAAATAAGCGTCGATAATGCATTTCAGTACACATGAATTGGAAGATAATATTTCTAACTGACGGAAGACTGCAGGGAAGTATGAATCGATTATTTATAGCAGTTCCACATTTTCCAGTTGACATTCGATTCCTCTTCCTTCTTTCATTTGTTTCCTGCTTCTCAGAAATCAGCTGAAGCATCACAAATACTATGCTAATGGTCTTGAATCAGTCCATCATCGGCATGTATGGGTTGATGTCATCATATATTCAAAAATCCATGATGTGAATAATTAAATACTTCGAAAGTTTTGATCCGCAAATTGCTGTAAATTAGAATATACCATTCAACGCATTAGCATTAGCTTCTGTAATGAAAATAGAAAAAATCTCATATTTCTATGCACCAATCTTACATTCAATCATTCATTTCATTTCACAATACATCAAGTTCTTCAATCAAATAATTTAGATTCGAATATTAATATCAAAGCTTTTATTTCATTATTTTCAACTTTTTTCTTTCACATTCCACTAATTGTCACGTTATGGCTACTAGTATCTCGGACATCCCGCAAAATAAGACGAATGATATTATTTTTTTTTATTTAGTCTTTTAGGAGAATATGAGTAATAAAAGAGAAATGCATAACTGTAGCATGCATTTTGGAAATGAAATTTTTGTCATTTGGATTGATCACTGCGAAAAGAAGTGCATGATTAGTGGTTAAATAAATTATATAAAAGATGTTAGACATGCTTGAATTATTCATTAAATAAACAACCAAATGTTGCCTTTTTTTTAATGTTGATAGAATGTGGTACAAATAAATGTGTGACTTGTTACCTTTGCCTTAAATAATTAAATATTTGCATATCAAAAAAGTAAAGCTTTAAAAAAAATCTTTCAAAAGATTTTTAATGTTCTTAGCTGATTAAAATATTCCTTTGGTAATTTATTTATTTCTGTTAAAGTAGACATTCATTATATTGTGCATTCAGCTGTATCACTTTTTCATAAACAACAGTGAATTAATGGATTAACTCAGTCATGCTTTTTTTCAATTGTATATAAGCCGTCTGACACTAACAATTCGAGTCTTTCTGTTAGGGAATATTTAAAAATTACAAGAAACGCATTCCTTGTAACAATTTTGTTTGAACTCTTATCCTAAATAAAAGTTCCTGTCTAAAATAAAAGGATTTGTATGTCTGTCAATTTTTCCGAAAATTATTTAGCAGGCATAAATATATTGGAATATTGCAAGAACATCTCGGTGCTTTTTATCAAGTTTGTGTGACTCAACCCCTTATATTTTATAAATGCAATCAAATGAATAATTGGTTACAAGTGGAAAAAGTGTTTGGATCTATAGGTGGTTTCTTGTTTGAAAACGGTTCTACATTCACTTGAAGTAGATTTTAATTTCATTTGCTTGAGATATTCAATGAAATGATTCAATCCATTGGATTTCTCCGTCGAGTTTTTTTTTCATTGCTTCCTTAGTAATTTGAGGGGGAGTTCTATTAAGGTCGCACTCTAAAGCTACTCGACGGTTTTCACAGAAACACCGTTCTTAAAATTACTGTTATAAGATTAAAAAGCAATTATCTTTTTTTTTCTAATTACATTAGAAAAAAACTGCTTACTGCTTACTTTTGATCGCATCTAAAATGGCCCAATTTTTTTTAGCCTAATATCTAAAGGTTTGCTCACACAGTGTAAGAAATTAAGTAAATACGTTTCGATATCAATTATTATTTGAATAAAATTTCATATATCCACTCAGACTTAAGTTATTTTGTTCTACAACAAGGATTTAAATTTCCCTCTTTTTCACTTAAAAAATACTTTAAACAAATGTATATGTTTTAAACAATAAGTACAATCATTTTTGTATGGTAAAATTTGCTAAGTTATAATTAAAAATAATTTAATAAAAATTTTCTGGAGTTCCTATCGCGATAAATTGTTCTTTCTAAAGTAATTCTAAAAATTATGTTCTTTTCCAAAATTATTCTTAAGGCCTATCTTCGGCTAATGTTAAAGAATAGGGGCCGAATTCGGAATATTTTTTCAGATATAAAAGTATACTCAAACATTAATATTATATTCTGACTACACTATATTGTAGAGAATCACTTATTTTATCATACAACTCATTTTTATCCGAGTTGACACATTTTTTCTTTTATAAAATGTGTTTTGCATCTTTTTTCCTATACCGTAATGCTAAATGAACTATCTCTTCACATGTTAAAAGGAAAAACTAATTATTAATGAAATATTTTAAAATTTTAAAAACGCTATCTTATAAACAATTGCATGAGTTACAATGTCACAAATTTTCATAAAATTGAGACATTTTTTCTGTCCGAAAATGTGCTCCACGTCAAGTTCACGCTCTCGTACATATGGCAAAAACAGCCTTAAAAGAAGGATATAAAACAATGTACTTAAATCAAACATTTAAATATTTTCTGCCAATAAATGCTCATGACAAACAATGCATACGAAAAACCATTTAGTCACAAAATTTTTCATCTACGATATTTTCTTATAAATAAAAACAAGGTCTATAAGAGTGGGAAAGAAATAATTATATAATGTCAAGATTGTGATTTTTTTATGAAAAAAAAAGCAATTAAATGCAGTCTAATATGAAGAATTGGATAATAATATCAGGTCTACTGATTAACATTGGTACGTTTATTATAAGTAGATATTCCTTCACTTCTTGAAAAAGTGCTCATTTTTTTCTATTGCCAAGTTTCTCAGAAAGTACAAGTCCTCGTCTCTTAACCGTGAATCCAAATGACGAGGCCTCGTGTTGCTTTAGAGTGCAGCTTTAAGAAACATAAAAAGAAATCTGAAACCTTTAATAGGTGTAAGGAAAACTGAAGAACACGTATTAAATAATCAAGGCTTCAGCGAGAAACAAGAGGATAAGCATGGAAAAGAATCTATCAGGATTTGTATTTCTGAATCATTTAAAATATCCCCTTTTTAAACTAATTGCTTTAAGATTAAAGCGATGAATTATTTTTTTAATCTTCGGAATAAGCATTTCACTTTCAATAATTATTCTACAAAAGCTATTTCTTGTAGTATTGAGTTGCATTATCTCCATATACCCTTCTTGTAATTCAAAATCATGGCAGGCATGTTATGAGTTCGAGCCCAGTACCACTAAAGACCCTCCTTGTAGGGGAGCGATGCACGTTAAATCTGTCGACAGCTCCAACGTCCTCCCATTGGTGTGGTGTGGTAGTTAGGAGAGGGGGTGCCAGCTCAGGTGTCGTCCTCGTCAATTGGCCATGGTTCAAAATGTCCGTCGCCAAAAGCCCTCGTGTAGCTGCGACGTTAATATTCACTCCTTCCCTTGTAATCCAAAAAGGCTCTTCATTTTGGTTTCAGCTAGTGCGACCCTAAAGGACTCACTTAAGAAACCCTTTTGATTGGATTCTCAGATTCCTTGTTTCATGTCATGCCAGGGAAAGTGTCAAAGTGGATTTTTTCCTGGTGCAAAGAAGACAGCTGTGATCAAGCACACCGTGACCTGTGTTCTATGGGTCTTGAAATTCACTTGATGGGGAGATCAAACAGAAAAGAATACAAAAATGCATACAGTTATTGACTGTATTCCCTTTCACTGATGGAAATATTATACACCTCAGTTGGATTACTCCAAGAGCCTTATTAAATAGCTTAAATAAACTAGTTCTGAATGTGTTCAAGAAACAAAACGTGCTCTCAATTCAATGCAAGAGTAGGTTAACAAACATGACATCGACAAAAAACTGTATAAATTATTAACCCATCCTATTGATAGAAATAGCTTTAAAATTTTTTAACAGTTGATTATAATATTATGCATATTGGTTAAGAAAACAATATGCTGTTGTTTTATTAGATTGTCAAAGTAAATGAAATATTTTGGAGGAAGTTAAATGAAAATGCTATGAAAATACTTGGCTGATTAACATATTAATAAATAGTGAATTAAATCTTGGAAGTATATTGTAGAAGTACAATTTTTTTATGTATATTGGGGATCTATTATTTAAAATATAATATGTAAATAATATGAGCTGTGAAAAGTTGTATTTTATGTGTATATTATGAATATACGGTTGCAAAACCTTTAGTAACAGAAAAAATAGCTTAGTATTTTAAGTTTTGACTAGAATTTGTATTACATAAAAAAGTGCATGTTAGTAGTGTGTAGATATATATACATATATAATCTTTCAATTCATTAAATTTTTAGAATTGAACATGTTTTATTAACCAAAACAGTCGGATTGAACTAAAATTTTCTCAATATGCTTAGAATAAAATGATGAGCTAACTAAATAAAAAAAAACGAAGTAATTTTCAGTATTATAAATCTAATACATTATTTCTTTCCAAAATTTTACACACAATACTATAAGATACTAGTGAAAATTTTTGAGGCTGAATATTTGCTTATACGCTAGGTCGCTTGGTACAGTTTAACATAAATAAATTCTGTTAGTAGTCAAATTCATTGAATTTTGATCATCTATAAAAGTGCATTTTCCCTCTTTTAGTACATCTACCTAAGAATTCCCACTTTTAAATTTTTATTTTCGAACACTCAATAAAAATGTTTCTAGTATTAAGAAATATATATATATATATATATATATATATAAATTATCCAGTGGAAACTTTAATGTAAATGAATGTTATCTTATTTTTTTAACAAAAAAAAAAAAACATTTATATATTAATTTTTTGTTAGATTTTTTAGAAAAAGTAGCGTTATGTAAGAAAATATACTTACTTAAAAACTTTCAGTGAGAAATAATGCTGTAATAGGGTTCATTTTTTCAGAAATAACCGATTTTTATAAAACGGTAAAAATAATTTGATTCAATAAAAGTTAAATCTTTTAATTCTATATATATTAGCATTTAATTAAAGTTCTATGTAACAATTAAATATGAAGGAAAGTAAAACACAGGTGTTTTTAGCTGTATCATTGCTTTCATGGCCGATGTGTGAGGAGTTGCCTCTGAAGACTCACCGTTTATACACGTTAAATCTATCGAGGTTTAATGCGGTGGGGAAGTTAGGCCTTCCTCATCTCTTGACCGCGATTAAAACTTACGAGACTCGACCCCCAAATCCCTCGAGTCGATTTACAGTGCAACGTTGATAAACATTCACTCATTAATCATTTCTTCCATGATGCATCAAATCATTAAGAGTTCAAGAAGAGTTAAGAGAGCATTTTTAATATTTTAAAACAATTTTAAAAAAAATCAATATACATATGCATATAATTATTATATTAATATATAATTAATATACTAATATAAATAATGTAGTTAAAAATATAGCAAGACGTTAAATTATTCTGATTAAATAGGCGAATAAGAAATTAAATACATTTAATTAAAATAATAATCTTCAGGAAAACCGATTTGATAGCATTCCAGTTCAAAATACACAAAGAAGCTTAAAGAATTGGTGATTCAATAAAGGAATTTCAGGTTGAACTGGAATGATAAAATGTTTGAAAAGTGAATTAAATGTTTATGTAAAATGAGTTTTTCAAAAGAATATTTGCTCTTATTTTTTTTTATTCTAGTACATGTGCTAATTTTTCACATTCACATGTAAATACGAGTTTAGATACTAATTATATGCATGAAAAAAGATTAAAAAGCATCACAATGGGAAGTAGAGATAATTCCTACCCCTTTTGTCCTACATTTGAAAACGAAGTCAGATGGTCCATGGTACTTAGCTTTTTTAAATAATTTTCAATTCAGAACTATATTAAATAGATTTTAAAATAATAGATCTAACAAATTTTTAAGACCCTAATTACTTTTCTAAATGTGCTCTTTATTAGTATTTCATTCGTATTTAACCACCTCATGTGTATAAATGAAAATCAGTAGTTTTTGTTTTTTTTTAACTTAGATATAGAATCACTTTATAGAAGAAACAAGAAATATAAGGAAAAAAAAATAAAATGGAATAAGTTTAAAATTATTCTCTTTTAATAAAAATTTTTTAATTGATATGTTCAGACTGTCTTCTCTCGCCAAATGTAAAAGAATATAATCCAGATTCGGGATATATTTTCTGACAAAAAAATGTCTCGAATTTCATGAAAATTTGCAACGCAGTTATTCACACATATGTTTATAATACTGTTTCTTAAAAATTCAAAACATTCCATGAACAAGCAATTTTTCTGATTCAAGTTTTAAAGGAAAATATATTTATATCATTTCGTTATAGCAGACGAAGTATGGAATACATTTTATGTGCCCCCCCCCCACACACACACACAAAATGGAATAAGTGAAATAAAAATAAAATGTATGCTACTCTCTAAGAAATCCGAATAGAATCATAATGTTGGAACACACATTTCCATCTAAAATATATATATATATATATATATATATATGTCCTTATTCTTTAACATTACTCAAAAACACCTTTATGCATTTGCTCTTCCAACTGCATAAATTATTGATCTGATTAAATAATTATATTACAGACTTTGGCTTTATTTTATATCTCCCAATCTTTTTACGTAATAATTATTGAAGAGAAAACTGTAATCGCGATCTTAAAGAATAATATTTTTTACCGTCTATGCCTTACAAAATACTGAGTAGACAGAGTGACAAAGCTGAAGTTAAATGTGACATGCAGAAAGATTGTTACTTTATGTCAGATAACAAGGTCAACTTCGTAGTGAACTGTTTCTTACAATATCCACTAGTTAACAAAGAACCAATCTTTCGAGTAATACAACAGACATTACGATCGGTATCAGGGATAGCCTACAACACAAATGGTTATCTTTCACCTCATTACTTGAAGTGATGCCATTCTTTTAATTGTGTTATTTTAACATTGTCAAGGAGACATCATAGAGTTAACATCATCATAGAGTTGACAGCAGATGACATAAAAATGTCTCAATACAGAAACGGAGCAAAGGGCAAAAACAATTGTTTTACCAAACATCGAACAAGAGATAGCAACTTGTAACATTGCAAAATTAGTAATAATCATTAATCTGTAACACATCCATTTTTTGCTGAAAAAGGTCATCTAAATTGAATTATTTTTATTACAATGGATTTATCTTGATAGTTCTTGCACATAATATCCTGAAATAATTTATTATTAAAACCGTCACAAAAATTTGTTTTCACCTAATATTCATACAATTGCCAAAATATTTTAACTAATATTTTAACAAACTATTAGTTAATTTTAACAAAAAATATTGCTTAAATACTTTTTCAGCAACTACCTTCCTAACTAACAAAATGCCTTTCTCTTTACTTTCAGAATCTGCGGGTGAGCTATTTTCTTCTAATAAAAAGCTTGTAAATTTTTTAATGAATTATAAATTTTTTTAAATTTCCAATTTTGTCAATAATACTCCAGATTTATTAGAAAACAATTGAATCAAACATCTTCGATTTTCAGATTTTTTAAAATTTTTAATTTAATTCAATTGGTAGTTAAACTAAAGTTCCCAGTAAAAAAAAACTTTAATTTTGTATTCAATTAAAAATACTTTAAAGAAAACTTAATTATAAAATTTTATACTGTTATAATTCTACTATTAAAGAGTTATTTGTTTGATTCCAATGTGTTAAGAAAATTTAAAAATAGCGGATATAGGAAATTGATCGGAAATAACAGTTATAAAATTCGGATGTCAGAGTAAATCTAATGCTTATTAGTCACTCAGAAATCGTGGATAATAGAGAAGAGAAACGTCTACCTTCTTCCCCTTGCCTTTTTAAGAAGGAGGAAGAATTTGTTATTGAAAACTCATTCATTTCAGTTCAGTATTTTACAGCTAGATTCGAGATATTTTAACCGCTTTTTTTTATTGTGCGTTGTTTGCTGCCTATACATTAATATGCATTAGTTTGAAATGTTTTAGAATCTACATTAATTTTATTCGCTCTTAATTAAAAAAGCATTAAGGAAATAATACGAACGTACAAGATATATCTGAAGCCCAGTGACTGAGTGGTAGTGCATCGCGCTTCCACACCACAGGTTCAAACTCCGGGCTGGGCAAGGTTGACTCAGCCTTTCATCCCTTCAGTGGGTCGATAAATGCGTACCAGACTTGCTTGAGAACTTAACACTGGTGGTTTCACGTCAGACTGACCGGACACATGCGCCTCAGTGCCTAAGATCACAAAATCTGATCTATGCACAGTAGGTCTTGGCCCTCATGGGCTGCTGGGTTGAGTTCAGAAGATATCGAAGATCCGTACAGGTAAAAAACATCAAAACAAGTTCTTTAATTGTCTCAGGGAATTTTAATGTAAACTTAATTATTTTGACAGTTATTCTTCAGCTTCATAACGTAATGATTCTATTTGTTGTCGTTTGAGTCCTGATGAACGCCGTTTTCATCTCATGAATTTGAGAAAAAATGGACTGACAGAAAAATAAAAATATTTACTCCTGAGGTTCATAAACAGTGTTTAGTAAGAAAACAATTACTTTTTCATTTTTAGATGCTATTTAATGTCAAAAGAGTCAACTTTCAGTCGAGAAACTAAATAAAGAAAAAAAAAAAGGTAAGTTAAAAATTGCATCCCTTGTAACATATTTCTCTTTACAACGGTGGAGCATCTTCTTAGTATTTTGTAACCAGTCAAAATGCGAGAAATCGACCAGGTAATGTTTTTCCGTCAATGCAAGAAAACAAGTGCATCTGTTGTTTCTCCAATGCCACTAGATCTTAAACATTATTATTCAGTGGGATGTTTAGTCTTAAACACAGTAATATTTAATCTATTGATAACAATCCACGTTGAAAATTACGGAAAGAATGGAAGTCTTGCCTTTCAGAGGAAGTAAAGAGGCAGAGCATTATTCAAATGGAAAATGTAATAGATGTTGAGTCAGTGAAATCCATTAAAAAGGTTTTCAAATAAATCCATGCTTTTTACCTATGATCCTTGATAATTAGTTTTCTTTTACATTTTTTAAATGAATGCACAAAATAAAAATTTTAATTCACAAGAAAATAAAAAAAAACTGTTCAGTATATACGTATATATAATAAACCAGTGAGTACGTATGAAATCTGATATTAAAATAATCAAAAATAATGAATTTCAGAAACAAACCCTATTTCTAAAATCCAAGTGAATTGAGTTTTGGATATTTTATTAATTAGAATTAAATCATCAACTGTTCCAAAACATTAATAAAAATAAATATTTAGTCATTATTTATTACACGCCAAGTAAAAAGTTTCTTTTAAATGGATTAATGCTGACGCATTGAATCAACAAGAAGGATTGCTACTTAAAAATTTTAAGCTACTATTTCATTCGCTTTTTTAATTTACCGCAATATAGAAGCAATTAACAAAGTATTCGGATTCATTATAAAAAAATAATTAAAAAATTTTACGTTTCTATCATTATAAATTCAAAGTTTGAATTAAA
This sequence comes from Trichonephila inaurata madagascariensis, assembly GCA_019973955.1. Classification (NCBI taxonomy): domain Eukaryota; kingdom Metazoa; phylum Arthropoda; class Arachnida; order Araneae; family Nephilidae; genus Trichonephila; species Trichonephila inaurata. The sequence continues at coordinate 128,340 of BMAV01008046.1, read as the reverse complement.
TCTTCTAAATTTAATGTAATTTTCATAAGGGTAAAATTATACTTACTACAATGTAAAAAAAAAATAAAAAAGAACGAGTCTTACAGTAGTCGCATATGATGTGTAACACCTGACATGTTATCGTGGTAAATACGCAATATTAACTTTTTTTCTGAAAAAAATATGAAAAAATTGAGTATGACGGGAAATAATTTTCTATCGAATAATTATATCTTTAATGAAAATTGTATTTAATTAACAAAAGGAATAATGCAATATTTTATCAAAAATAATTATTATTGTTCAATTTGGGGAAGAGCGGAGACAATAGACTTATGATAACTAAAATATGACACATATACTTTTGATTTCAAAGTATTTAAAAACCGTTGAAAAACAGTGTCAATAACAGTACCACTGTTAGCAATCGAAACATTCTAATTTGTGTTCATTTCGAGCTTGAGTTCATCATTCATATAAGCTATGAGTGGCTCAGCTTTTGGCAAACTGAAGTAAAAGTTAAAATCACCACTCAAAATCAGGGGAAGCGAGTGATCATTTTTTAAAAGAGCAGAACCCCGTTCGTTATATGGTAAAAGTACAAAATGCAGGAAATCTTGAATTTTTTTTAACCTTTTGATTCGAAGAAATGTATACGACCACCGAAATCACTTTGTCCATTTTCAAATAAGCATTCTGCCGCACTTATGTCCCCCAATATCATGACTAACGGATTGAGTCAAGCGCTCGAGTGCTTGATGGCTACTAGATTTGGACCCCCCATGCGAGGGTAGCGAAAAGACACAGCCACGCACTCTCGTGGGTCAAATCAAGTAGCACGCGCTTACGTCACATCCTGTTACACACATCCGTCCCTTTTCACGAAATCACTCCCAACCAATATCCGAGAGGGGAAAGATGTTACACATCCAAAATATTTAGCCAATAAAAAAAGCAAATTGCATCGAAAAAAAGAAGAAAAACTTACTTGAGCATTTTGAAGAAGTAAAAGTCCGATCTAAAGCACGTGACACTCCCAAGGAATCCCTCCGATTCCCGTGGTGCAGCGAAAAAGCCGAGCTTAAGCTCCGAGAAGGTTTATATAGTCGGATTTAGCCTAGTTTTTCGCGTCGACGAGGTTTTGACTCAGTGCCCGCGGCCAAAACCCAAACACTTGGACCGCAGAAAGTCGCTTTCTCCTCTCGTAAAGAAATGCTTTCTGTTTCACCCGATAGAATCCATCCACTTTTGGGGAGATTCTTTTCCTTTCTGGAAAAGGATTTGGATCAGCCAAGCGCGACGATTCCATTCATCAGGAAAAGGATTCAATTCCATATTTTATATTCTTCTCGTGCTCCGTTGTTTCAGATTTTACTGAGACAAGTGTTACTGAGAAGAAATCGCGAAGGATTGATTAAATTTTCCTTATTCAAAAGATCTCTAAAGATATATGATAATTTGACTTCTGTCCAACTTCGAACCAATGGGAATACGGAAATTATTTCTTCAAATTGTTTTAAGTGAGTAAAATGGTACTATGAAGAAATACAAGACAAATTCTTTACAAACATTGTTGAAAATTTGCAGTAGTCTTTCAAAGACTGCATATTTTCAAGTTTCGTGTAAGCAGTTGTTTATCTATTTTTATCATAAATTTTCATTTGAATGAAATAGGACGAGAAGAATCTTTAACATAGTTTGAATTTTTTTCCTCAATAAAATGATAGAATATATTCAAGTGTGTGTGTGTCCTATTGACTTTTAAATATATAGGATTACCATCAAGAAAATTTTACTGCAATATATTCATATTCTAGTTTTGCAACGAGGTTTGCCTACACATATATATAATTAATGATATTATGCTAAATTACCGTAAATCTAATATGAAGGAAAATAACAAAACATTACAGAACAAAGTAAAATAGCCACTATAACCTAATTTAAATACTTAGGCTAAGTACAGATTGCAAACCAAATTTCAATGCGTACACATTTCCTCTTTTCGCCTATGTAAAAATATAAATTAGAAGAGAAATTACAGTCAGAAATAATAGAAGAATTTCAAAGTACTTAATATGTAAAAATTCTTTTACACCATTATCTTGAAGTATCTAAGAGCAATTTACTTATTTGTATAATATAAAAAATCAAAAATACTAAAATTAACTTGTAAGAAATCTAAATCACCATATAAAAAATCCAAGAGTAGAAATAATAATTTACCTATCTCACTATAAATGATCAACACAAAGAAAAAACCGGGATACTTTTCACTTCCAGAAATAATTGTTCATAAATAAATACCTTGAAGTAATCGACAACAATTTATTATACGTTGAAAAATGAAAGAATGTATGAAATTTAAATAATTTTTTTAAATAAGGGAAAGTGAAAAATTCAAATTAATGATCTTTAGCAAAATAAAAAATTATCAGAAAAGTGTGTATACATATATATATATATATATACAGGACGATTCGCTACCAGACCAACAAACTTGCAAGGTGCGTAGAAGGACATAGGAATCACATAGGAATGCAGAGTCGCAAATGCCGTAGTTGCGAGCAATGTGTAAAGAAGCAGAGAAAAAGAACATTATAATGCACAGAAACATTTTATTGAAAGGTTGTCCTACAACAGGTGCTCAAATTTACAATCAGAAGTTCTCTGGTATACCTCACAGTGGCGCAGCATGGAATTTCTCACATTCTGGAAGATTCCTGGCATGTCAGGTATGCAATTCCTTCGACTGGACGTCTCGAACACCGAACACTTTATGTGAACCCAGAAGAAGTCCATGCACTTTCAAACACCGCTTGTAGTACAACCTTTCAATAAAATGTTTTCTGTTCCATTAATGTGTTACTGTTTCTGCTTTTTTTCTCAGCTTTTTTGCACTATAGCTCGCAACTACGGCATTTGCGACCTAGCATTCCTAAGTAATTCCGAGAGTCCTCTCTGTACCCCCTACACACCCTGCATGAAGTTTGTCGGTCTGGAAGTGAATCACCCTCTGTATATATATGTATATATATATATATATATATATATATATATATGTCAGGCTTGCTGGTAAAATGAGGAGGGCATCATCTCTAAAATACTTTTTTATTTCTTTTCAATCACATGAAATCCAACATGGCGGCCCCTTGGCACGCAATCGAGTAGAACAATGAACAACACTTCGGCGAGGAATCACCAGCTAAGCCTTTTCGAGTATGCGTTCTTTCTCCCTCGTCAGCGCTCGTTCCACCTTTAAATAGACTTATTTACCCACAAATCCTTACGCGATGGTAATCAGTGCGCTTTATTTTCATTTATTACTTACTTAATTTTGAAGCTAAACTTTTCAAACCTGATATATATATACACTGTTGGTCACAGTAAATGCAACACCCTGAAGGAAGCATGCAAATAACAGGAAATTTACAACATGTATTAGCGGAGGTGAGATATGCAAATGATTAGAATTTCAGCGCAGACACACAACACGTGCGCATGTGGCGCCACATCAAAGCGCTATTTAAGGCTTGGAGATTTCGACGATTTCAAGTTCGGCAATTGTGTTTCTCTTGTGGTTTTTTCAAAAACGATTAGTTATGTCTCGTAGAAAACAGCGATCAGCTTTTGATCAAGTATCCGAGTTCGACAGAGGAAGGATAGTGGCCTACCGAGATTGTGGATTATCTTTCAAGGATAACGGTAGTCGTGTTGGATGAAACCAAACAACTGTAATGCGGATATGTGACCGTTGGATGCAGGAGGGTACGATGGACCGACGTGGTCCATCGCATCAAATTTAATCACTTGATACTTGGTCAACATGTTATCCACAAAATAAATTTTGTTGTGCTATCTCTTGTCTTTCTTGGTGTTGCATTTACGGTGGCCAGCAGTGTATATACGAGGGTTGGGGCATAAGTCAGGGCAACTATTTTTTTTCTTGTATATATGTGAATGGATCAAAACGTGTATGTGTCGTGTGGAAGTTTTACAGGCATAGGTGTGTATACAAAAGAACAGATGGCTCTGTGATAGCTGGTAGTAGCACAGCGGGGGCTCTGAAATGAATCAGTTGGTGAGTGTCGTGTGATGGAAGTAACCCGAGTTGAGTAGCGTTCTTACATCAAAATAGCCGTCCTCCGAGGGAAAAATGCAATGGAAAAATGCAATCACAGTGAATTAGTGGAAGCCCTTGGGAATAATGCCTTACCATACCGTACAGTAGCACGGTGGGTGTAAATATATTACGTTGCTATTGATAGAATGCCCCTGTACATGAGAATAATTTTATTCATATTCAGCTGGTTGCATCTAAAAGTAGGATTTTATCTTACAGTATTTCTTCTGAAAAATTTCCTACTAAATATTGAAATTGTTACTAGCATCGTCCTTGCCTTTTTATTATGTTGGAGAATCACTCCAAATCTAATAATTCTAATAAACACACACATCCACTTGAAATCGCATTCTAAACAATAATTGCTTATTACGTCTTGTTTGACAGAGCAAAGATAAGTAAGTGAATTGAAAGTTTTTCGACCGAGGCAATTAACCTAACTTTGTTTTCAGAGTGGATAGATGGTTTACTCTCGATCCTATTCACATATTAATAGGAGAAGCGAATTCTATCAATCTTTAACTTTGATCCCTCCCATTAAATGAAAATGAACAATTCATTAAACCTACAATAAAATACCATTTATATTTTCAATGCATCTATGCAAAATGGAATGAAGCGAATTTTTAACATTTCAAAGCCTGCTTAATTTTCGAGCTCTCAAGGAAATATTCAGAAGAAAAAGTGAAATAATGGCTCCGATGTCAAATGAGTAAGTCAAGCGAGAGCTTTTTAAACATTCTTTAAGCGTAACTCGCGTGAGGCATGTTTCGGATTAAACAAAGCGTGTTTTGCACATAAGCACATTTTTCGAATTCAATTCTATTTTCTTTGTTATTTTGCACCAATAAATAGCAAAGAATAATGATAATTTTTTCCCCTCACGTATTACGTTATGTTTTTTGCACGCATGTGTTATCATATTTCCAAACACTTGAGCCTCAAGAAATTATTTTAGTTAGCAAGCAACTTCTCTAAATACAGAATCAACGATTGTCATTATTATGGCAGTTAAAGCTAAAGGCTCATTTCAAATTGTTGAACACTATCTGATAAAAGTTAATTTTTGCATATTCCATAGGTCGTTAATGAGCGGCCTTCATCAGGGCCTAGATCAGGTCTGTCCCAACACGTGGCCCTCCAGTACGTAAACTGCGGCCCGCTGACTCGTTTTTAAAAATTTTTTAATATCAGGTTTTTCAAGTTTTTTCATTTTGAAATTTATTTGAGGGGAAATATTTAAATCTACAATGTATTTGCCTGTTACCTGTTCTTGTTTTAAAATAAGTCCTTTTTGATAACAGAAACGTCCTTTAGATTAAAATAGATTTATATTTTATCAAACAGTTACATTGGATTTTACTATAATAAATAACTTTTTTAATAAATTCCGAATGACACTATGCATACCCTTTATTATGGATGATACATGATTCTATGTGTGTGCGACTTTCATTTCTCCTCCACCTTTTCTATTTGGAGCGCCCAAAAAGCAAGAGGCAGTCAGAGATGTTTTTTAAAGTTCAAAAAATATATTCAGGACGGTTAAAATAAAAGGCAATGTATACTAAATCGTTTGAGAATAACAGCACAATCAAATTTTAAAAATGAGTAACGAAAGATCAATTTGCAAGGAACTCTCCGTTATTTTCAAGAAAATGGCAACTGCAATATTTTAAACATTATTTGATCACATTGCATTATTATATTATATATATATAAACATTATTACACTGCTGGCCACCGTAAATGCAACACCCTGAAGGAAGCATGCAAATAACATGAAATTTACAGCATGCATTAGCGGAGGTGAGATATGCAAATGATTAGAATTTCAGCGCAGACACACAACACGTGCGCATGTGGCGCCACATCAAAGCGCTATTTAAGGCTTGGAGATTTCGACGATTTCAAGTTCGGCAATTGTGTTTTTCTTGTGGTTTTTTCAAAAAACGATCAGTTATGTCTCGTAAAAAACAGCGATCAGCTTTGGATCAAGTATTTGAGTTCGACAGAGGAAGGATAGTGGCCTACCGAGATTGTGGATTATCTTTCAGGCAAATCGGTAGTCGTGTTGGACGAAACCAAACAATTGTAATGCGGATATGTGACCGTTGGATGCAGGAAGATACGACGGACCGACGTGGTCGATCGCATCTACCTCAGTGCACCACTTCACGTGAGGACAGGCAAATTGTGCGCATGGCAGTGACGGATCATTTAGTCACATCATGAACCATAGCACAGCACATTGAGTCTGTAACGCATCATTCAGTGTCTGCGCGTACCATTCGACGCACCACGGTTTACAGCAGAGTGGTTTGTCCACAAGACGTCCATTGCTTGGTCTACCCTTGACGCAGATCCACAGACGTCTCCGCCGCCAATGGTGCGATGAAAGAAGGATGTGGGCGGCAGAATGGAATGAAGTTGTCTTTACTGACGAGTCACGCATCTGTCTGCAACACCACGATGGTCGGATTCGAGTCTCGAGACACCGTGGAGAGAGGATGCTGAACAGCTGCATTATGCACCACCACACTGGTCCTGAACCGGGTATTATGGTATGGGGCGGTATTGGATATCCCTCTCGCACTCCTCTAGTACGCATTGCCGGTACTTTAAACAGCCAGCACTACATCTCCGAGGTGTTGGAGCCAGTTGTCCTTCCTTACCTTCAGGACTTGGTCACAGCCATAATTCAACAGGATAATGCGCGACCACACGTGGCACGCATTGTCCAAATGTCCTTCTTCAATCACCAGATTGAATTGCTTCCCTGGCCGGCTCACTCTCCGGATCTTTTGCCGATAGAAACATGTGGTCCATGGTTGCTCAACGATTGTCCCTTGATTACACCCCCAGATGCCACACCAGATCAACTTTGACAACGTGTGGAAGATACTTGGTCTGCTTTACCCCTAGAACACATCCAAAGTCTCTTTGAATCAATTCCGAGGCGTGTGTCAGCGGTGATCTCCAACAATGGCGGCTACTCTGGCTACTGATTCTGGCAGGAACCACACTTCACAGAAGTCTATAAATTTAATCATTTGATACTTGGTCAAAACATATTATCTACAAAATAAATTTTGTTGTGCTATCTCTTGTCTTTCTTGGTGCTGCATTTACGGTGGCCAGCAATGTATATTACCTATGTCTGTATACATGAAAAATAATGATAACAATAATAACCATTCATTTTGTTTTATATTTTCACTCCAATAAATGTTTTTTTTTTGTTTCCAAATCTGATATAAATGTACATATTTTTATGTGCGGTCCGCGAGATTATAATGTTTTTCGGAAGTGGCCCACAATGTCATTTGGGTTGGACACCCCTGAGGAAGATCATGCATTTATTAAAAAAAATAAGAAACGAGGAATTAAATAAAAGATAGTATGTACGTAAATTTCACTGAATACCAGTGGTCATAACCGGTTATATATTTCAAATGATAGAACCTAATGCAAAACGATGAGATTATCAGACATGTTACCTGACCTCTACAAAAATTGTCTAGCTACTTTAATATTCATGAATGCCAATGAAGACCCGCCGCGTAGTGAGGAGCACTCGAGCCCAAATTCCTCCCGTTGATGTGGTGTGGTCATTTAGAGACGAAGTGCCACTTCAGGTGTCGTTCTCGTCACTTGACCGAGGCTCAAAACTATGAAATTCATTGCCAATAGTTAAATTAAATAAAAAAGAATGTTTATTTAATTAAATTTATAAAAGAATGTATTCTTGTAGTAGTGGGTATGTTAAATCAACAAAAAGCTGATAAATACAAACACACAATTGATTCTTTTAAGAACCTACTATATTTGTATAGAACAACTACTATTTTTGTATAGTTTTGTTAGAATTTTATGATGTAATATTATAATTTTTCTATTGTATATTTCTTTATAATGTAATAAATTTCATTATGATACTTATGCCAATAATATTTTTATTTTAATTGATAGCTAATATAAAATTTTTATTAATAACAAAGGTCAAAATATATTTCTATACATATATATGCTAAATTAATATAAATAATAAAGTGGACTCTTTTATTACTTCCCAGTTAAAATATGATTTTTAATGGTAAAGACTCTGTGGCATATACTTAAAGATTATATAGATAAAAAAAAGGTAACATGAGTGACAGGACAAACAAGAGTGACAACTAGAAGAAATTGAAAAGCAAATTACAAAATAACAATTCTAAATGCTATTACAATATTTGTTTTGAGATAAGAAAATTTATATTCTTGATTTAATAAACCAAATTATTTCAGTTTCTTCTCCTTAAGTATGTTTCGATAGAGAACGTATGCACTAAAAGAAAAGAAAATGAAGCACCCTTATACAAATATTGTTTTTGGCGTATAGGTAAGATTCACACACAATTCTGATTTTTGGGATTTGACAGTGTTGAGAGAGAGATTTTAAAATGCTTTCATCTTTGAAATTGTATCAGCATCCTTATCGTTAGTTATTAACACTCTCTAACTCAAATACCCGTTCCTTGCACGGGTTAAATATTTAAAAATAAAAATTCAGCTAGCAAGCGTGACATTTTTTTAAATCAGGGTCAAAACTGATGCAACAAAGTGCATGCCTAAATGTAAAATAATTTTTAATAAGAGCATACCTTATTAATAATTTTCAAAGAACTTCACTTTGACCTCACATTAAATAATTTAACACAAACATATATTTCAATCTAAAAGAGAAAATTAGCATACAAAAAAGACAAATAGAAATGACTAAAAGGAAATCTAAATTTAAATTATAAATAGAAAAATATAATAACAGCAGAAAGGAGTTTCAGAACTGTTGTCTCTGACATAAATAATCAGAAGTAAATTAACAACAACAACAAAAAAAATAACGGTTACAAATCATAAGACATTTTATACAAAGCAGTCATAAAAATGCATATACTCTTATACCAGGTAACTTTCAATCGAAAAACAAATGAATTGGCATTTTTTAACAATATAACATCGAAAAACCATTTAAAACCCGCCTAGGTCGAATTAAGCTGTTATCAACAACTCCAAGTTGCCAAAATTAAAATTAATTTCGAAGTGAATTTTTCTACAATATTTTACTTAAAAAATCATTGTGATTTTGCTACAAAAAAAATGACTACATATAATGTAAATAACTTAAGTAATAATTAAATATATATCATACGGTTTGTGTGATGCATATCAAATTGTATATACTATGTATATCTTCACAAAAAACTACATGAACAGTAGATTTTCAGAAAGAAAGTTAAGTTATGAGAGATGCCATGTGACAAAAAAAACTGCATTAAGATAACACAGTACGATTCAATTGACCAAAATCGGTCAAAAAAATCAAATCTAATTTTTTTAGCTTAAATTACTCTTTATATACTTTGCTCACAAAATTTGAAAGCTTTAAACTTAAAAAACGCAGAATTAGGATAGTTTTTACATTCATTTTTATTCACATCCTTATGGCAAATATATCAAAACTTTTAACTTATTTATCTCAGAAAGATAAAATAACTAGTTTGTCTTCATTTAAAATCTAAGGCTTTTTTTTTTCTATTCTGCCTAATGCTTTGACTTTTTTTTTACCTATTACCAATAGTACACGTAACAAAAGTTGGTATGCATTTCTGAATCAAACCAATACTTATTTTTTTAAAAATAATTGAACTCAGAATTTATACATCTTTTAAGGAATTTTCAATAAGCATTCATAAAAAGAGGTATTGTGTACGAATACCAATCATGTTATCGCAAAACTCATACCAACTTTTGTTATACATAGTTTGACGTACTTGTGAATCAAATTTCATGCGTGTAAGTCAATCTTTGTAGGAGGAGTAGCATTTTAAATTCACTTGAAAAATGTCCTTAAAAAATTATATGGCTAGCATTTTATGAAATTTTAAGCACAAAATCTATTTTACATAGTATATACATATAGGAGGCAACGAAAAAATTTTTAAAAATCCTAAATTAAAAATTTTTGCTTACATCGTACCATGTCCCCTTAACACTGAATTTTTTAAAGAAGTTGAAAAGAAATTCTGAGAAAATCATTTTGATGTGCATTTAATCATCCGTAGTTACAGAGAAAATCTTATTAAACCATGTGAATTGTCTTTCTATCTTTGGGATGAGTACTTCCATTCAAAAGAAAGATGAGTTCTTATCATTTACATAAAGACCATGAAGCCAGATATGGCAACATGTAGAAAACTTCCCAAAATCTGGTTAGTACCAGTTGCTAATAGGAACAGAGGACACTATTTTCAAATGTTGTAAAACTGTCGATAGTAATTCATTTGAATTTAATGCTATTTCTTTCTGTTACAATGTTATCTAGGTTTTTCAATTATTTTACTACAGCAAAAGATTTTGAATTTGTCGATGAACGAAGAAAAGCAATAAATATTTTTCTAACAGAAAAAAAATTTCTGTCAGTTTCTTTTCTTAACCCAATAGCCATGACATGCTGATGAAAGCAAAAAAGAAATGTAGGTGCAATTTCGTTGGTTGTCAGAATAATGTTGATATTTGTGTGATGAATAAGTTCGAAGGATTTAAGATTCTGTTTATACAATTTACTGAAAACCTTACTTATGTGTCATGATATCACAGAAGTAACAGTTTATTGTCCAACCCGCAATTTTCTGCCTTTTTCAAATCCAAAGAGGGGAATAATGTGTCCTTAGTATTTGTTGAGATAAATGATGAATTCAATTTGGAATTGATAGGTTAATAGGAAGGGATTGATAATTCTGATAGATTAACAGTCATTTCAATGTATTCGAAAACAAATCGGATCGTAAATAATAATAATAAGTCGGATAAATCAATAGGAATCTTCAAAATGAAAATTTTCTTACAGTTGATTAAGAAAAATTCAATAATATTGTTCTTAATGGATGTCTTGTTCCATTAACGAGAGAAATTAAGTCTGAGAATTCCAAAACAGTGAAGGAATACCAAGTAGTTTCAAAATATTTCAAAGTTATGGCTGATAATTCAGCGCCTTCTTTGGGTCACAAACAATAGACCTTGAAAGTTGGCAAATTGTTTCACTAAGAAATCAACGTAAATTATTGAAAACTATAAAAATATACAAGAAAAAATCCTATACAAAAAAAAAAAAAAAAAACGCAAAAATGCAGAATTAAGTTGATGTAGTTTCTAAAATAATCACAAACATAAAAATGTAAAGTAGTCTAAAGTTGAAAAAGAAATTACAACATGAACTTAATTGAAAAAGATACCTTAAATAGATGAAAAACGTGCCCAGACTTGATTAAATTATACCACAAATATATATTCATATATATAAAGGAGAAACGCGACTCACTCCCTCATCACGAACTATTAAACCTACAGAATTGAAATTTCGTACCCAAGTTACTTTCATGTTGTAGAAATCCACTCAGAATGGATTTTGTGAAACCAAGGGGGCTTGTAGTTAATTATTTCCATTTTTAAACTATTAAGCATTCAGTCTTGAAATTTGGTACGCGGATTCTTTCCATAGAACAGAAATCCACTACAAAATAATTTTTACGAAAATTGACCCCCAAGTACATTACGGGGCTTAAGGGGCGTTAGAGATCATTATATCCGTTTTTTAACTTATAGACGTACAGTCTTGAAATTTGGTACGCGGATTCCTTTCATAGAGTAGAGATCCGCTACAAAATGGTTTTTATGAAAATAGCTCCCCAAGTGCCATTGTGGTGGCTTAAGAGGCATTATAGAAAATTATTTCCGTTTTTAAACTATTAGACCTACCTGTTTGAAAATTGGTAGGCATGTCCCTCTCATGGAATAGAGTTCCTCTAAGAAAGAATTTTATGAAAATTGACCCCTGAGGGGATTTGTGAGGGGCCAAGAGGAGAGTTATAGAAAAAAAATCCTTTTTTGAATTGTAAGATCCACATACTTGAAATTTGTTAAGCATGTTTCTTTTGTTGAGTAGAGAACCACTAAAAAGGGATTTTACGGAAATCGACTCCTGGGAAAAATGGGGGTTACTGAGGCGTATTGATGAAAAAAATTCCGTTTTCGAACTACTAGGAATATAATAATGGAATTTGGTTTGCATGTTTCTTTTGTTGAATTGAAATCCACTAAGAACGGTTCTTTTGGAAATCGACTCTTAACGGGTTTACGGGGATTATTGATAGTCTATTAGATATAGACTTGAAATTTGGCAAGCATGTTTATTTTACGGAGTAGAGATCCACTGAAAATTGGTTTTGCGCAAATGCACTTGGTTATTGGGTTATGAGAGAGCAAAATTCATTCTACTTCAATTTTAGTAATTATTAGAAATTATTAATTAGAAGTTCTGTACTTTTTATATCAAGAAAGGAGAGTTACAGGTTTAAGTATATTTTTCAATATAATCGTATTCTTATTGCTAGAACTTAGATATCAATAATTTATATATATATATACAGATAGCTATAGAACCTAAGTATAACTATTCAAGATATATATATAAGTATATAAACAATATATATAACAGTAAAGCGAGCATCTTGGAACGAAATCTGCAGTAAAATTGAAGTTAGAACTAACAAAACTATAAGTTCCAAATCTCTGAGCAGAGACCGATCTCAAGTGAAGATCTGCAACACCATTTTGACTGCGGATGGCTTCTCTCCAAATGATGACAGAGCTACTGCTAATATCCTAGGTAGCCATTATCAGAAAATGAGTAGACTAACTTTTAACAAAGCTGATAAACATAGTGAAAGACAGGGAAAATTGGCTATACACAAGTGTCGTAGCTCAGATCCAGTCTCTATGGAAGAATTACTCTTAGCCTTTGATCTGAAGAAATCACCAGATAACATCATCTTGGTCCAAGCGGCACTCAACGTCTGCTGAATCAATCTTGGAAAAGTACCTCATGAGTGGAAAAGAGGAAACTGGGCAAGGTCCTCTGAGTGTTATCGGCCGATTGCTTTGACCATGTAAAATCTTGCTAAGACGCTAATCTGCTTCCACGAGAACAATATGGATTTAGGACAGGACAGAAGATCAGATTCTGTACTTTTGTCAATGTGTCCCAAAATTTAAAACTTATTTATTTCCCTTATCTACAGCTTTCGATACGGTCTGAAGAAACAAGCTCATTTTTAAGAACAGTCAGTAGGGTAAGAACTTTTTGAGTTTTTGATATTTCTAAAATTTCCAAATCAGGACCTTTCCAATACAAGCCATTATATGAATTAGAAGTACTTTAAAATGATTTTTTAAAAATAATCAGCATATGAACCACTCCCATTCTGACAGATAGAAATGCAAACATTTTCTTTTTAAATCTGGGGCAAAGTTGCAAAGCCTAATTCATGCGCATTAGATACCTGTATAATAACGACTAATTTAACTGTGTTAGATATGCTAAAAAATTTTGGAGCCAAATTTGGAAGCTTGGTTTTAATTTGAATGTTATATTTAATATTTAGTGATTTTACATAAATTTAAGTCTGTTCTTCACTTTAAATTTAGTTTTAATTAGTTATTATTACTGATTATTTAAACTCGCTAAAGCTTAGAAAAGAGTTAAAAATATTTTTAAAATATTTCAAGTTTTAACTATGTGCTAATTTAAGAAAAAATTTGGATTAAAAAATAGTACAAATACTTATTATAACAAGGTAAGATTTTTTTATAAAAATTTCTGTTTTCTAAAATTTACATTTTTAAAATTGTGTAAATTTACTGTATGCATGTATTCTACGTTTCTTAAATGCAATTGTGTATACTGAAGTGACATTTTTCAAATATTCTTAAAACATTTAAATATAAAATAATTATCATAACAAAAAAATGACAATTTTCAATAAATTCATAATAATAATTGCTCGGTGAACTAAAAGTTTGTCTTTGAAAAAACTAATTAATATATTTAAAAAAAACTTTACTTCTGTATAAATATAATGTCTAATTAATATAAATGAAAATTTGAGTCTTTATATTTAATAGTTTCTGAAAAAAAGGTATGAGATGATACATTAAATGTGATGTTTGTTGTCTTTGCGAGAAGCTTGTTACATACATAAAAATATATAAATTTCATGTGTTTAAAAACATAAAAACAGTTTTATTTTGTCTGTTTTAGAAATCATTTGTCCAGTTTAGAGTAACTTTTGATGTTTAAAACTTAGAAACTGTCTGCAACAACAAGACCTAATCATAATGTTACGAAAACTTAACCAAAACTTGCGAAAGGTCGTATAATCAGGTATTTTTAAATACCATCTCAAATTCATGCCAAAACCATATTGATACATTTTCACATTATATTTATGATGCTTCCTGTTCAAATTTTATATCTGTAAGGCCTGAAAGCTACAAATTCTTCAAAAATTGATACAGAATTTGAGAAAATTTTGACGTTTTCTCGTTTAAGAAAATTGAAAAATGCTGTTCTGGGCAGTTTAAGACTCTTTTGCTTACTATTTTATGCAAAATAAATTACAAAGATGCTATTGCTTAATAAAATGGGACAAATACATGTTGTAATTCATTATTTTTGTGATAAAGTGGCACTTTATAGTGAAAATTCAATTTTCTCAAAAAAATGATGTTTTTAAAACTGTATGCATCTTTTTCTCAGAATATAATGTATGAATGTACATGAAATTTTTTTTCTTCATGGTGCTGACATGTAACTATATATATTCATGTGAGTTTTTTAGAGATTTTCCCAAAATATTTGACTGGAGTTCATATATCGTGACAAAAAAATGTCATTTTTTAAAAAAAATTCATAGTGATATTTTTATGTTACATGTTTTTGAGAAAACTAAACAATATATTTTAAATATTGACTTCGCCGGACAACAGCTCCTCTGCTTGCTCGGGACCTTGCTGTTGTGTCTGGAAGAAGAATTTTCAGTTTACAAACGTCTTGCAGAGACTAGTCTTTATGCCAGCCTGGTGCGTTCCTTTCACTGCATCCAGCATGAAAGACCGGATATTGTGCTGCTGAAAACACTGCAAGAATGAGGGTCTTTTCAGTGATGAGCCAAGATTCAGAGTGATTGTCGTCAAGTCTTCGTCTGGAGAGAAAGTGAAGCTTGATTTCATCCCTCCTTCGTAACAGAAATCGACAGTTTTGGTGGCATCGGAATCCCGTTGTTGGATGGACATAAAGTTGGCAGTCGTACACCACAGTACTTTTTCGAAGCGGGTACTCCCAGCGCTTGAGGGATGAGATCCTGGAAGCCTATGTGAGGTGTTTCTGGGTGCTATGGTCCCGGACCACAATTTTATGGACGATAATGCACGGCCACACAGGACTTACATTGCTGATCAATTCCATGAAGGAGCAGAGATTCGCCGTAGGGTTGATCATTACCTTCGAGATCTCGGGATCACAATTCTATTGAATATGTCCAGGATAGTCTAGGACAGTGATGGCGAACCTATGATTCGTGGGTCAGACACTGACCCACACAAGCTTTCTAACTGACCCATGATTACTAGGCAGCCACTTGTTTGATTACGCGGGTTTATTTAGATTTTCTTTGTGTGAATTATTTATATTCTATTTGTTTTTTTTTCAAGCACTGCATTGACACAATACCAATTTAAATGTTGTCTATAACCTTCAATTTGATCATTACAGTTTCAAAGTTACGCAAATGACAACAAATGTATATGAAAGTATGTAGTATTTGAAATAAAGCAAAAGTGTTTACAAAATATCAAATAAAGTGTACAATTTTGCTCACGTTTTGTTTGTTGAAAAAAAATCGACAAACCAAAGCAAATAACCATATTTAAAGCATTTTCTTAGGATAAAATGCATTTTTATAAGGTTATGTTCAATTATGTTCGTAGAAAGAGACTTCCATAGCACTTGTATCATCCCCTGTCTGTTACACCTTATGAGACGCCAATGGACGTCATGCGCATGTCTGTTATTCTCGATACTAGCAATTTTTGGCTCGCAATTTAAGGCACGCCTGTACCAGTCAGTACCTGTGTTGAACTTCGTCGCATCCCTTTTGAACACATTTGAAAGTAATGTATATTGATGTGTATGTATATTAGACATGTTAATTCAAAATTTCTTCTCAAATTATTGTATTCTAAATATAAATATTTTTAATAATAGCCCTGTGTACTATGTCAGCGGTTAAAAAATTAAAAACAGGCCATACAATTTCCAGGCTATATCAAGCTGAATGGTTTAATAAATATGGTGTGATTGAAAGGGATAAATATGTCATGTTCACGTATATATAATATAAAAAGACATTTTGAAACGTTGCATTCTAATCTAGGCATGCCAACAGCTGAAGAAAGAAAAACATATTTTTTATTAAAGAAAGAAGAGAATTTTTCTCAAAGCAGTGTTTTAAAAAGTTTTTGGTTCTAAAAAATAATATTACAGCTGCTAGTTTCAAGCTGCCCATCGCATTTCTCA
The DNA here is from genome assembly GCA_019973955.1 of Trichonephila inaurata madagascariensis. NCBI lineage: Eukaryota > Metazoa > Arthropoda > Arachnida > Araneae > Nephilidae > Trichonephila > Trichonephila inaurata. The sequence continues at coordinate 111,781 of BMAV01008046.1, read as the reverse complement.
CCCCGGGAAACCTCTTCAGAAGGAAAGCTCGTAAAAAAAGCTTTTTTAGAATGTAGTCCTACATTGTTTGCTGATTTTTAAAGAAAAAGACTTAATTATAAAGCGTATAAATGAGTTACCTACAAGTCGCAATATAATTAAAAAGCAACTAATAGAATTATAAAAAATTATTTTTTCACAAATACATAAGGACTTAAATTATGCAGAAATGTATTCAAAGGCTTTAGATGAGAGTAGTGATGTAAATGGTCATGCAAAATTAGCAGTTTTTGCTCGGTATAAGAATGGAAAAGAATGGAAATACAATGAAAGAAGGGTTAATAAAACTAATAACGTTGAAAGTAAGTGTACCGGTCTTGATATTTTTAAAGAATTTGATATTGTGACCTTCAGAAAATAGTTTCTGTAACAACAGACGGTGCACCTAGTACGGTAGGGAAAAACATTAGATTTATTCAGTATATCTTAAGCAAAATAGTTCACATTCTCTGATTGAATTTCATCATATAATACACCAGCAAGTTTTATGTGCGAAGCTTGGTTTAAAAAACATTTTCCAGAGTATATAATGTCGTAGTAAAAAATAATCAACTTTATAAACACAAGAGCTCTTTATAAACAGCAATTTGCACAATTCTTAAAGGACATTGAATGCCAATGTTCAGGGATTTTGACACACAACAATGTGCGATGACTTACTTTCGGTCAAGTCCTTGATCTCTTTATAACGTTATTAGAAGAAAAGCTCTTTTTTCAATTGAAAAAGACAATAGTTTCAATGAATTTTCCAGTATACATCGGTTAAATGATTTAACGTTTTTATGCGACATCACTCAGCATTTTAATGAACTGAATAAAATCTTCAAGGATATGGACCAATTGTTTTAACGATGTTTGAAAATATAAAAATATTTATGACGAAACTTGACAACTTATTAAGGATTTGAAAATGAAAATCATGAAATATTTTCCTCGATTACAAAATCATTTTCAAAATACAATATTATTTGAAAACTCCATTGACATTCAAGAAAATGCAATTAAAAATATTTAATGACTATGCAAGTAATAAAACAAGCTTTTGAGGAGAGATTCAATCAGTTTAAGAGTTTGGAAAATAAATTTCTATTTATTTTATATCCATACAAAACAGAATCTGAAATAATGGTGTTAACCGAATTTATGTGGTTAGGTATCGATAATTTAGAAATGGAATTATTTGAATTTTGAAGCAATGTAGAGTGGAAAACAATATTTAAAGACTTGATTTCTTAAATAGAAGTAAAACTGTGTGAAATCCCACAGTAAAAATTGAAAATATATTAAACACACGAATGGAATTCTTTACTAAATAATTTTATATCAATGAAAAAAAACTAGTTAAGGCTCTTTTAAGGATGTTTGGGTTCACATATTCGTGTAAAAAATTGTTTTCTCCAATGAACTTTGTAAAATCTTCTGATAGAAATAGACTTGACTGGGAATTAACTGCGAAATGCATTAAGCTAATGAATACGAAATATGAACCTAATTTTAAAAAAACTATCTGAATATAAACAAAATCAGAGATTTCTCATTAAATACTTTATAAATTTTGTTATACGTATATATATATACTAATAAATAATATTTCATAATATATATTGTACATAATTTTCGTTACTCCTTGTTCATTCAAACACTTATTGCAATTTACACCAAACACTTAAGAACTTTTAACACCACTAAAAACTTTTAAATCGTCAAACCATGCCCATTTTTACCCGTTAAGCCAATTGAATTTTAAAGATGTTTAGTTTTAAAAATATTCAGTTAGAAATTTTAAACTTAACTCTGGTGCGAATAGGCATTAAGACCCACGAGCTAGTACTAAAAAAATATGAACAAAATTTGACCCACGTCTCAAAAAGGTTCGCCATCCCTGGTCTAGGAAAGGCCATTTTTCAGCGTAGCTTCTATCCCAGTCCCCCCCAGAAATTAAAAGTCCCACTTTTGGAAAAGTAGGCTTTGTCACCAAAAATACTTATCGACACCCTCATAAACAGTATGAGAGCTCGTTGTAACGCTTGTATAGCTGTTCACAGTGGCCGCACTCCAAATTAGACAGTCTTTTCCCGAGATTAATGGTGGCCGCGGTAGCCGAGTGGTACAGGTATCGGACCGTGGCTTGCCTTGTCACGGGTTCGAGTCCAGTACCACTAAGGACCCGCCGTGTAGGGCAGCGATGCACGTTAAATCTGTCGAGAACTGAAACGTCCTCCCGTTGGTGTGGTAGTTAGGAGAGGGGGTGCCAGCTCAGGTGTCATCCACGTCACTTGACCATGGTTCAAAATTACGTGGTCCGCCGTCAAAAGCCCTCGTGCAGCTGAACAGTGCGACGTTAATATTCAATCAATCCCGAGATAAATACTTTATCTTTGATTCATGATTTTTCACTTTTTGATATGACTTGTATCTGAATTCACAATTAAAATCTTTTCGGTATTGTTATGTTGCTATATTCTTTCTGACATTTTAATATGTCACTGTGCCAAATTTCGTGGTAACACAGTGATCAGTTTTCACAGATTTTATGTTTGTGACTTGAATTTTGGACATGAGTGTTTATATATAGACAGATTAATATGTATCGATAGATTTATTTCTATGCATGCACTTGCTAATTTATCTGAAATATATATATATAACTGTGTGATAAAATGAATACCTAGTTTATGTGAATCCTCCAAATAGAATCTGACGTTAATGTAATTCGAGAAGCAAAAAAGAATCATAAAAATATTTTAAGACAAAAATGTTATTTCACATTACAAATGTTGCTTTACAGTAGAATTTGCAATTCTTATACAGCTATGTACAATAATTTTTTTATAATGATTTGGATATGTGTAATGCATTGATTCGTACTTAATGCTATAAGTGACAAAAATGCATTTAAACAGACAATTTGTTTAAAATGATCAGCAGGCCTAGTAAAAAATATTCTCTTGTTTACTATTAAATATCGTTAGGAACATAAAACTCTGAAAAGGAAGGGTTTCACCACATTTCGTGTGTATCAGAAGATATTTTTAGAAGTTTTATTTTATTAGAAATGGAGCTAATGTAGGTTATTCAAAGTAATTATATCTCATTGTAAAGATCTAGGATCCAAATATCAGTTTAAACTTTTTAACTTTGTGATTACGTTAAATATGACTTGTATAATTTTATTGGTCAATTTATCATTCGGTCAAAACATTTAGTTTCGATAATACAAATGAATCATATTTTTTTATCAACTTTGAGCATAAAATAAAAGACAGAGTGTCTTATTTCATGCTCAAAGTTGAACATAGTATAAAAAATACAGTATTTAGTGTTACTATGTTTTTTTATAAAACTAATGAATTATTTTGAAAATAAAGAATTTTACCTGTGTGTTGAATAAGCTGTAATTAAAGAGGTATAAATTTAGGATTAAAGTTAGCGTTAAATTTCTAAATCCATTGAGACTAATATATGATATTTAAAAAAATGAGAAAGTATTTATTTTAAATTAAAAACCATTACTTAAGACATAACAGTAGTATAAGGAAAATGAGCCGAAAATAAGTTGAACAATTTTGAAAATTTATTAAAAAATTACTACTTTCTACTGCATTTTCTATAATATGATGTTGCCCGGTGAATTCATTGAATCGCAATAAAACTTATTTAAAGCTCCTACATTATGGGATAATAATTAAACAAATGGGAGTTCTTACGTTTTTTGTTAATTTGAAGAGTATCGTCAATACTTATAAACTAATACCAACACGTAGAAACGAAGTGACTTTTTAAATAAGCTACATTAATAAAGAATAAGATGTAAAACAAAATTAAAACTTTATATGATCCCCTATATATGAAGATTGGATGATTGTTTTCATTGGAATGAATACCGAAAATGTGAAACAAGCAATTGAATTGAATCAGTGATTAGAGTGAATGTGAGGACTTAAGTTGACTTGATATATCTGGCACAGATCCACGTTACAGAATGTTAGGAATACATATTCAAAATATTAAATTTCAATGAACAAAAGTTGCTATCACAATGCTCATTCATAAGACCTATCAAGCAAATTCGGATACACCCTATGGACATCATGAAACTCTCGAGAGTCTCGCTGTGGCTCCGAAAAATAAGCAATTACAGCACTTTAATCCGATTGAGAACCTGTTGTCCAGCGGCCTACGTAAAACAAAAACTTGTAAGCTCTAAGAACATTGACCTTTTTAACCGCCGGTCATTGCCAAGGTAAGTAGGACGCTCAGAGATTAAGCCCCCTGCTGTTCGAAGAGGGAAAAGTCGGGTTTACAATTTCACACCTCTTACCTTCTGAAATCGGACTCATTTGTAAAATGGAGAAATAGCTCTTTTGTACCACCCACTGACTGAAGTGAACCCCACACAAATCGCCTTTTGATCTCTCGTTAAGAAGCGATGGCTTCTTTCATTGGTCCCTTTCCTAATAGTGTCAATTTCGATTGGGTCTCACTGATAAACTCTTTTGCTCAAACTGTCAATTGGCCTCAAGAGAAAATTGTATTCATGGAGTGAAAGTGAGTTCAGTCGTCTTCAGGGAAGTTCCCACTTTTGTTTTAATGAAGAACCCCTTCACAAGTAAATTAATAAGCAATAGTGAATAGGCATTCATTATTAAAATATGCAAATTAAATGGAATCTAATATTAAAATTAATAATGGAACCTTATAATACACTAAAAGCTAAATATATTTACTCAAGCTCAAAATCTATTTAGGGTGCTATACTTTCCAAATTGTTATGAAATCACGATTTACAAGCACTGAATTCTAAATTTGATTAATTCATTTATCATTTTATTCTGGAATCTTTTTTTATGTAACATTTTCGACTACCAGTCAATCTGATTTAGCTGTTTTAATTTTAATCAAAAGGATTGATAATTTTGAAATGAATAAGTAACTTTTTCAAAAACCACTTCATCCCATATCTGTATTGTATGATATAAGGCTTTATAAAGTTTTGAAATTTAATTTTAAAAAGCATTAAGTTGTAAGGACTTGAAAACTCCCCTTTAAATTATTTTCACTTTACTTCATATAAGCTATTCAGATATAAATCCTGTAGGGGAATGAAATATTCACCATGAATATATATTAAAAAATCACAGTTCATTACAAGCCCAAACATTAATATGATTAAACGTATTATTAATAAGGAGTGTACATCATTCGAATAAAATATCCGATCATCACACGAATCCAACCGGCTGTGGTCTCGCAGAAAGTATGAGTCAAATGAAGCAGGAAATCCCACAGCTATTCTTCCGCCTAATATTCTCGCTCCAATCCAACAAATCTCTTATGTTGAGCATATATTAGCTCATATTTTAAAAAAGGAAACTTTGAAAAAATATTACAGAATAGAATTTGACTTAAGTTGCCCAGTTAACAAACCATAGAGCTGAAAAAACCATAAAAGAAAAATATTCATTGGTTCTTAAAATTCCCGTTTAAACCAATCAGGTTTGGAATCTCTAACGTAGTTATTTTGTAAGATTGGCTTTAGTCTAGCGACATGTGACACGTAAAAGTGATGTCATCTTTCATGCACTATTTTTTAAATGTTTAAAGAAATCATTCTCTCGGAAAACATTAGTGTCAGGTTTTTTTATCGCAAAAATCAAATGTTTTGTACAAAATAAAATATACTTTGTAATTCAAACTTAGTACTTTGAATTACTTGCATTCAAATTTTTAAAGCAACCGCATATTCGTATGAAGTGGCTGCTCCACAGCACGTCAGCTGTAATGTTCTCTTCTAGTGGAGTATTGCTGACTAAAAAACAAAATAAAACTAAATAAAAAGAATACCTTTTAGTGGTTTAATAATTCAGTTTCGTGTGGTAAAACTGGAAACCCTTTTCCAAGCACAGACCAACTCCTCAAATATTACACCAGATAATCCTATTTCCTTCCTTATCCTTTTTTCCATTTGCAACCTTTTTTGAACAACAAACTTTGCAGTGTCTAGTAGGCTGTTGCTTAGAAGGGAGTTGACGGAATATGAAAAATAAAATGTTCAGTAAGACGGGAAAGGCTATCTCCTCTGCCAGTGATTCTTTTGTCCGGAAGCTGTAACACCATATTCATGTAACGGTTGTACTACAACTTGAATTCTAAAAATGTAATACGTTTCCCAATTACATTTTTATGGAGCAAAAAGGAATTCCAGTGTACCTGTTGCTTCTAATGCCACCTGTCTGACCAGATTGAGGCCCACGAAATTCAGCGTGGCAAGGGGCTAGAAGTTGACCTTGAGCATCATACAGGTGACAGTACGAATTAGCTCGACGAAATTCTCCGAAGAGACTATAGATGGCGGCACCACTGATGTCCACCTCCACAATTTAGGCATGAAACTGAAGGGGAGGGAAATATTCTCCAGTTCCCTAAACTCGTGATTCACCCCACAAGACTTTCGGACCCACTGATTTAACGAGCACGTACACCGTGTGTACTCGGAGGGTATTTGGTGGCATCGGGCATCGAACCCAGGCCTTCCGGTCTGGAGTCCGATGTTCTAACCACACGGCTACCTACGGCCTTTCAGTGTACCTTGTCCAGTTAATGTAAAAATATCTTTATATATATATATATATATTGGCGTTTTTGCGTTATTGGATGAAAGGATATTTCCTGATTACAGCGATCTACGCCACCCATAGTAAATTACCCCATGTAATACTCGGGCGTGGCATTTTGGAGCTTTAGTGCCATTCCCGAGATAATTTCGGGTATGACAGTTAAAACGTTAAATACGGCTACAATCACTCATTTTCTAAAACTACTTATAATTATCAAACTCAATAATTCATATCTGCTTAAGCCAGGGGTGACCAACCCGACCAGTGGAGCACTTCGGAAAAACATAATCCCGCGAGCTACACACATATAAAAATATATATCTTTATTTAAGATTTGAACCCATTACAAACATTTATTGGAGTGAAAATTTAAAATGGAATGAATTATTATTAATGTTTTTATTAGTTTTCATGTATACAAGCACAATTTTTATTTTATGTTCTTCATTTTATTAAAAAACTGTTCACATGTGAAGGTACTTCCAAAAATAGAAGGCTTGAACAATGTGCATGTTTAATTCCTGAATACTTGTCATCTATCAAGTACTACGAAATAAAATCGATTAATGTAAGATTTCCAAGAAACTTTCATTGGACCACAAAGTCACACTGAAAATCTGTAAATTTTCATTGAAGTTTAGGCAGGATACTTCTAATATCTACTGAAAATGATGAGGACAGTATTCTCATAAAACTTTCATTTTCACGAAAATCTAAGAACCTGCTTTTACATTCCTCTTTCAGATTTGAAAAGCCCTGTACATAAACTTTTCAATTCAATGTTGTAAAGGTTTTCCCAAATCCCATCAAGTTGGAAAGTGAATGGAATTTTTATTTATCAACTGGCTTTTCCGTAGGATTAATTTTGCCTCTATAAAGCTTTCAAAGAATCATAGAGATTATGAACAAGCATCTCTTTTGTCACAAAGAAGAATCTGAAATAATTGAGGTGACTTGTAATACTGAGAAAAAACGCTAAGTTTCTCAACCGGTTCTCATTATTGAACTCGTGAATATATTTCCCTCTAGATTTCGTGACTTGATGAATTTCGTACTTCAGACAAACAGGCCCTGAAGTATCTTTCCTCGGCTCAACCAACGTACTTCCTTGTAATATACAAAAACACCATATTCAAATTTTAAATCACACAAGAACTGTTGAAATTACCCGCGATTAAGTCTATTAGACCGGATGAAATTAACCACTTTTACAACAACAATTATCCCATGTTCAAAGTTTGAGAAGGACTTCTCACACAAATTTTCTTAGTGGATGGTGCAGTGAAAAGTCTCACATCATTATATTTCCACTTGCCTTCACGTCAGATTGGAGTAATGTGGCTACTAATATTTTTCTCCAGTAATAGATTTAGCCCCATATGTTGTTACAGCATATATATTGCAGAAATGTAACTCATATTTATCCAAAGTTTGTATCAGGCTCGAGTATGAATCTGGCCCTCGTGTTACCTTTAAATGCAACGATACTCTGGCTAATTCCTCTACAATTATGAAGTATCTATCAACACCATGAATAAAAATGGCTACTTGTAGAGTATCTATTGCATCCGTTGATTCATTCATCGCTACATAATAAAAATCACATTTTTTGCCTTTGAATTTAAATTTATTGAATATATCTCTTGCGAGATCCTACTGTCTGATATTGCGTCTACCTACTATTACACCAGACAAGGTATTATTCGACATGGCTTGTCTGTAATGAAGCTATGAAAACTCTTTGCTGATGGAGAGTTTGTCTTCATTTTTTTTATAAACCCTCCATCACCAAAGGGTTTTCCACGCTTAACAATTTTTTCTGTTATCAGGTAGCTATAACACGATTTTCAGATTCTTTATTCACTCTGGTGAAAAAAACTGCTGAGAATTAAGTTTTTATTTTAATTCATTCACCTTATATATTGCTTGGAAAATGTCCTAATGCAGAATATTGATCACTGTGCTTAGTATCATAATTTTCTTAATGTAATATTCTTTCATCCCAGCTACACTCTCGCTGCAAATAAGGTGAATTACCTTACTGTTATGAACAACAAAAGATATTATATAAAGAAGCTTGTTATTGTGCACTCATTCAAAGACTATAAACGCTTCTGAATTTCAAAGCGTTGAGTGAGTGAGAGTAAAATGAACCCACCCCAATAGGATCCCTCGTCCATTTCATTCCTGATAAGAAGAAATATAATTCTGTTCATTTATTCTCCTTCTCCTTTAGAGTAGCTCAAGATCACCTTTGACGACGTTTCACATCTGTTCCAATCTTGTTAGAAATAAGCATTCCCCTTTTTTCCGGAAATTCCATCGAGAGTGCAATTTTCAGTTGAAAAAATGTATATGTGCACTGAAAAAATTCGTCATTTTCAGAAAATTTTATTTCAAACCATGTCAGACAAATCAATGAAATGTTTTAAATATCAAGGATAGAAAAAGGGGACAAGAAGGCAGTGAAATTGCTTCCAATTCAAATGTTGGGCCACTAAAATGCCGTCAAAGGGCCACTCGTAGCTTGCGGGACACGGGTTGAAGACCCCTACTTTAAAGTATAATTTTTTTAAATTAAAATAAAAAAATATTATAGATTTTCAAATTAATGAATTTCTACGAAAATAAAACTAAAAAAGCAAATGTAACAAAAGATGCAATAGATATTCCTATTATAACATATTCCACGGAATCAGTTTTTAAAATAATGAATAGCGTATTTCAGATTAAAATTATTTATTTTTCCTCGTAGTTTTCATATAAAGGTATCTATTCAAAACGTATAATTTATTTTTAATGAATCGGCATTTAAATTGATACTCTGTAATAACTCCCTCTTTTACTAATAAATAAACTAAAAATTGTAATAATTGGGCCGAATAAAAGTGAATCCGAGTTAAAAGAGGTTGTTCAACCTGACAGATGCTTTTGTTTCTAGCCCAAGGGTTAATAGAAGCATCTCAGACTACTTTTCTGGGAGGAAGTTGATGCCACGACCTCTTTTTAGACGAAACAACTGAGAAGAATTTTATAAGGGTTTGATTTATTTGTTTTGTTTTTTTCTAAAGGTCAGAATAATATTCCGTCCTTCCTTGTGGAAAGTTATCGCATTTAAAAATCTGTGGCAAATTCATAAGTGGTTGGAGTGTTTTAGAGTCTGATGTGATGAATTAGTAATCTGAAGAAGTTAATGTATTACATTTTCAAATGATATTTTTGAATTTCTTATCTTTTCTTAAGTAAAATTGAAAAAATACACGGGATACATGATATTACAGCAATCAATTAAAAATTAGGAATTGCCATAATTAAAAAGTGGATTTTCTTTAATCGGGATTAAAATCGATCCGCAGCTTTAAAAAAAACTTTTGATTCGTAATTCCTTACAAAAGGGTTATTGTATAAAACAACCCAAAATCAACTTCTTTACAACGTTGGGATCTATATTGGTGAAAATAATTCTCTCTTTAGCTTCGCAATTCCATGAGGCATTTTTTGTTTTGTTTTGTAATGTTCGCAAGCAGTTTCGAAAACTTTTTATTCAACTTATACTTTTCTTCAATCCATCATTAAACCAACGTAGAGCCCGAGGGTAGACAATCCCAGACAATTATTACAAAGAATTTTATGATCGAGTTGGTTCTGTGTTTCGTCCTTTGCAGATGATAGCAAAAGTGAGAATCGGTACTTTATTTAGATGTTCACAAACTGAGTGAAAATATCAAATTGGGTCTTAAGGTCAATATTTCGTTCTAAATTAGGTCTCTCCTCCCCCTCGCTTTACAAGATCTCGTTCATCTGGGCAGAACCTAATTGGTACGCAACCAAGTGCTTGCAATGGATTGGAGGCGTGATAGTTTCTGAATATTTATCGATAACTCTGTTATCGACAAGTCAAAGCTCTGACGTAAGGAACGATTTCGAAAAATTAGGTGACGTTCGTCTCAAACTAGCTAAAAACGAGAATGAATGAAAAATTTGTGTGTGAATGATGTATTTATTTTTCAAAAGTTCATAATAAATCTTTAAGTCTTTACTACCGTAATTGATAGGAAAGTTATTGTATAGGGTAAATTTTCGGGAATGATCCTGTTATGACTACAACAAAACTGGCCGAGTGATTTCTTCACCCTTGAGATTATATATATTTAAAGAATAAAACTATATGCTTATTTTATAAATGACCTTTTGTGTATTAACTGTTAGATAATATTTAAAATTTTGGAATATCGATGACGCAAAAAATTTGTAATTTGGTAACGAAGAATATATCTTAATTAAAGTAAATTTATTATGAGTACAGGTTCAGTTAACTTTATTAAAAATGACTCGAAACTTATCTAGAAATATGTTTTAGGGTTATAGAATAATATGTTAATGAACTACATGAACATTCTTCAGCGTGCATTTTCTAAATGCTTGAAGTCAAAATAATTTCGCTTGAAAGTATCAATAAATCTCTCTCTTTATAAATCTTTCTATTAAAATGATTTTAAACGAGTTTTTAATGCATTAATATATATATATATATATATATATATATATATATATATATTTGTTTTCTTTAAAAAATTTAATTCATAGATGTAATTTACTAAATAAGTTGTAATAGGATCTTGACCCAAAGGTTTCTATCCTATCAAACCTTCTTTCGAGCCTCACGTAAACCCATAACACTTTTTCACTTGGCTAAATTACCTATATTGTAATTAAATTGCTCTCAGATACCAAAAAAATACAGACGAACTGATTTGTGAATTATACTTCAATGAAATATGTGAATGAAGATATCAGTGTAGTTGACTGCTAAAATCTTTCTTCCTAAGAAATTTTGGAGATTCACGAATAATTCACGAACTTTCCCAGACTTACAACAAATTATTACTTTATGTTATCGATCTCATTAGCATAGAACGTTCCTTGTATAAAAAGTGGCATTTCAAACTTTCAATAACATCAAATAAAAGTTTCAAGACGGAGTCCACGTGAGATAACCCACTGTAAAATCAACAAAATAAATTGGAAATTCAACAGGTTTCCAATTTAAAATAATATTGATTTAAAAAGAATAGTAGTACTAATTATTTTTTTTTATGTCAATGCATTCTCTACGAGAAATTATGCATTTTTATTTTCTTAGAATAAAAATAAAGCATTGGGAATTAGTAAAATTCTTTACATTTTTGTTGATGAGAAAACGAAAAAAAAAAAAGCAATGTTAATTACCTTAATATTTCGATATTGATAATGCATTTCCTTGTC
>BMAV01008046.1:89701-99850 GCA_019973955.1 Trichonephila inaurata madagascariensis | reverse complement strand
CCATGAGAATTCAAGTGAAATTTTATTGGATTGAAATAATGCTTCTATGAGCTCTATTAACTCCTTCAGCTCACGAAGCTAATGTAAGAGTTCTCAAAGTTAGCCAATATGCTTCGCTGGTCAAAAGCAAGCCACTGTGATAAGATCCATTCACTAGCTCTTCGCGTGTACTTTTCAAAGGTTTGATATCACTGCTGGGATCAGTCCTTTGTTATTTTTTCTTTTTGTTATTTTTTTAATTTAACATTTTCTATATAATACTTGTAAAAGATATTACTTCAAAACAATTGATATAAGTTTAATAATGTGTAATATTTCGTTACATGAAACATGTAACGCATGGTTGATGAGTAAATGTTTTCGAATAAGTATATATATATATATAGTTGATCTAAAAAAAAACTAAATGAATCCAATCTTACAAAAATGCCCTATCGTAAACCTAATTCGTTTAAAAATAAAGAAAAATACCAATGGTGAAAAGAAGAACACTTAAGAAAGAAGAAAAATAGCAATGGTGAAAAAAAGAACACTTAAGAAAAGAAGAAAAACGGGATTTATATAAAAAAATATAAGAATATATAATATACTTTTTGAGGTAATACTACAGTTAAGAAAATCATCTCATATTGTCTAATTCCGTATTGGTAGCTATTAGTGAAATCTTTACTCCCAAAATAACTTTTAAATCTAAATCTAAGAGTATTGTATAATCGTCTAAATAAATTACTTGATATAGCTTTATATTATATATAAAGAACACTTTTCTATATTTCTGGAATGAACAACACTCCGTAACCGATCTGGGCATGACGCATTTAATGATTAAAGTGTTTTACTTCCTTATTAAAAGTATTTGCTTCATTTTTTAATCTATTATTTGCCAATAAATATTGGCAAACATAATATTAAATAAATTACTCAAAATACGAGTTTTATTTGAAAAATTATATTCTAACCCATCGTAAAAACTTTTTCGAATCCCAGAGATCTAATAATAATCTGTTTTTTGGACAATTTTCAGATCCTAAATGTTTGTAAAGGAGGTGGATCTTTCCCCTCTTTTTCTTTGGGTTGTGTGAGGCAAATATTTCCATACATAAAAGAGATGAATTAAATCATTTCCAGAAGAAAAAATTATTTTAAAAATAAATTAAAGCTCCACATAACAATTCTTATGTGAAAAGAACTTAAATAAAGAAAGTGAAGATAAAAATGTCTCAAAAATCTCCAAAGGATTAGAACATTTGTCATAAAATTCTCAAACATTTTTTTCCGAATTTTTAAGAGTTTATTTTCTGGCTTATTGGATCTCTAAAAGCCCGATTGCGATTTTCAATTCGCCCTATTGCATATCAAGTCGCCTTACAGGATACTTTCAAGTGGTTGGATTCAGTCACCTGTAATATTATTTTTAATATAAATTGTCAGATGACATTTGTATCTCCCTGTGAATTTCTTAAAAGACCTTTTTAAAAGCTGTTAAAATATGGAAAGTTTTCTAGGTGGTTCTTTGTATATCGTAAGTGAAACCAAAATATTTTAATAAGCTTTTTTTCTAAATAAATATTTTAAAAACTAAAATTTTGTTCTATGTAATAGATTTTTCGTCAATGCTCTTACTTGTATAGAGCCAAGATTTTGAATCCTTATCAGAAAATGTAAAATGCTAAGAAAGGCGTTTGAATACATCATGGATGTTTGTTTTACCATCTTGAATTGTTTCGCGCGTTGTAACTACACACCCCAATAACCTCTGTTATTGTAAATGAACTCCCTTTTGTTTTTTTAAAAACCGCCCGACGATGACAGAACAGTTGACATTATTAAATTCTTTTGTACAAATTCTGAAACAAATGGAGCGTCTTATACATTGTTCATTGCTCCAATACATTTCTTCTTTCACCTCGAATGACGATCCTGATGAAGGAGACAAAAGAACTATGAAGAATGATAAATATATGACCTACTTACAAAAGATAAAATTTACTACCGCTACAAAATGAAATTTAAAACCGTTTGGATGACCTTCCGTTGACTCATACGGCAAATTTGTTTCTTTAAAAGTAGCACTGAAGTTAGACTACTGTTTACATATTCCGTTGTTAAATTCCAAAATGCTTCTAAGCTTTCTAAAAAATGTGCTCTGAGACATGATAATTCAAGACAAATAACTACTGCACAAACTCTAAAATAATCTCATTTCATTTCAATAGCAACACGATAGACCAGAAGTATAAAACATAGAAGCAAAATTAAGAGTTTAATAGTGATCAAGAATTTTTATTTAAATATTTTATCCTATAAAAAACTTTAATTTAAACTATTACCACTACAATATTAACGGTATAAATATTGTTTTGCCACTGTAGTCTTATAAATCAGCAAGTTTCTCTCTCTGAACCATTTCTCTACTGCTACACATAAAATATTCTCTCTGAAATTAAAATTAAATTAAAATTGAATTAACAAACATAATAGAAATTGCTTGCTTTGACACTTGACGTAATGATGTCTTATTAAGAATGAGTCTTTTTACAACACCATATATAAAATGTAATATAAAATTAATTCCTTATTTTCTCTAATAATTCCATATTTTTATATAATTATTTCATTTAATATTGCGTAATTAATGAATTCACTTGCCCTTCTTACTAATGTATAAATACTTTTATAATATTTGAAAACGTCAAAAAAATTCCGTTTGTAAATCTCTTTATAGCACTGAATTTTCATTTTACAACACATTAAAATTAATTATTTAGGGAATAATCTTCCAAATTAGTTTTTGCTTTCTATTAAGTGTTGCTCCATTAGCAGAAAAGCCACCCCAAATTATGATAATTTGGAGAATTTGGAGGGCTCTCGCCGGCAATAATACCGAAATCCGTCGAGATCAAACATATTGTATTTTCCAAAAGACCTCACTCAGAACTTTTCTTTTGTACAGAAGAAAATTATAATAATTAGAGTGGGGTTGCAAAACGTATACCCGGCTTTAAACAACGTCCTTAATTTTCGACATTAACATATAAATTTAAAATTTTCTTCGTTTGGTATTAAAATATTAGAGATATAATCTAGAACACACATTTTACACATCCAAATCAGATGAGTCCAAACAGAAATTAAGATATTACATTAACATTAATTAGGAAATTCACTTTAAGAAATTTATAAAATTGAATACACTTTTTGTATGCCAGAGTTGTCAAAATGTGACATTATTCTACTGAGACATTTTTCGGTCTCGATCTAATCCTTTAATATTAGGAGTGTGTAGGTGGGAATTAATGAATAGTTTATATTCTCCATTATTAAAGACTAGCTGTTCTTTGCACGGGGGGAATTGAAAAATCAAACAATACAGGATAAAGAAAATTTGAATGAGTTCATTTGACGTGAACTAAATCGTGAAATCGAACCAAAAATATGCATATATCAGCTGAACAAAAAAAACAAAAAAACCTGTTTGTTAAATTTTAAGTCTGTAGATCTAATAGCTGATTAAAAGGATTTTTTTTATCTATAACTTCCCGTAACTCTCTTGTGGGTCAATTTTTGAAAACACCTTCCTAAGCTGATCTCTGACCAGCAAAAGTAGCACATTGTTACAAATTTTACGTAATGAATGCTTAAAATAGTATGAATAATTTGTATCTGGAAGTGTGATACGTTAATATTACTTTTTGTTGTATTTATTTTATGTTAAAATTGTAATCAGCCACACACTCCGCCTGTTCAAACTTTCGTAGTTCCTGGGGCCTGGCGTAGACAAAACAAAATGTAAAGTTTTGCTTCACACATAAAAGATAAATGTATGCTGTCGCGGGCTTTTTTTGTAGATGGCAGAATTTTTCCGACTTACTTGACAATTATCTTTATATTTTAGACACTTCACACAATATCTGTATAAATTATAGCTTATGTGTTATTCTGATGTATAAGCTATATTATTGTAAGGTTTCATTAAAATCCATTCAGTTGTTTTCGCGTGAAAGAGTACCAAACATCCACACAAACTTTCACGTTTATAATATTAGTAAGGATTAAAATTCTCCTTTTTACTAATTTCATATTGAAAACCAAGAACAAAAAAAGAGTATGGCAGTATAAAAGATAGTATGAGATTAGTGTAAGAGAATATATTAATCACAAATGTAGGAGCCTTAAAATAATTTTATCCCCTAAAGACATAAGGAAAAGTAAGTTTATGGAATAATAAAACAAATAGTTGAATAAAAGGAGAGTATTTATACATATCGTTAGTAATTATGCATTTAATTATGAAGCAACGTCAAAAAGCAACTATTTCAACACTTTTTTTCCACACGTTTCTTCGCATACCAAAAGCTAAATGGTTTGCTGCATATCAATGCGAAGTATTTCATCTCCATTCACATTACCGACCTCGTTTTTAATAGTTGGGATGATTTAAGAAATAAGGTCGATAGATATAGACTAAACACATCGATTGAAATTTTCAACTCTTTCATACTCACATATTTTATATTATATACATAAGTCAGAAATTTATTTTCAGAAAATTAATCTTCTAATAATGTAGTTTCTTATCACGTATGCCGATCATAACAACTTCATTTTACTAAAAGATTTCAATGTAATAATTGAAATTTTATAATGTGCTCGTTTCTGATATTTACAATTTCTCTGCCGAAATTATTTTTAGTTTCAAACGTGTAAACTAATAAACAAAAGTACGGCTTTGATATTCTTATTTAAAGATCTTTTTCTTGATCTTATAGATCCAAGTGATCAAGGTCTCGAACTCGTGGCAAACATTTCTTCTGTCGACTCTTGAAGGTCCGTTGTGTTAAAAACACGCGTTAAACCTGTCAAAGTCATCGTGATGGCGTGGGGTGGAAGTTCGAAGACAGAGTGGCAGCTCAGATGTCATTCTCTTTTCTTGACTTAGGCTACTGAGTCAATTTAGCTCTTAAAAATGGAATATATAACTATTTAATTATTTAAGAGTTCTAAATGGGATCTGATTTCTTAAAGGAACACAGAAATTCAGAGAATTGACACAGAATTGATGTAAATGTATAAAGTTATTCAGGAGTAAATTTCATTTATAAATATGAATAAGTCAACATAGAGAAGCTGTTATACTTGTATAATATAAAAGCATTTATGTTTTATTTCAGACATCCTAAGAAATAAGGGTACAATGTAAAGTATTGCTTTGTAAAATGAGAGTTTTAAAACATCATTCTCTTGTGCGACACCATATCAAAGTATGTGATATGGTCGATCTTCTTTGACCATATCGTGGGGTTTCAGTGTAAGTTAGAGGTATGGGATTCTCGAAATGATGAGCCATTTTAGAATTCTTAAGGAGACATGGTACGATTTAAGCAAAAATTTTTAATTTAAGGATTTTTAATATTTTTTTGGTTGCCTCCTATGTATGTATACTAAGTTAAACATATTTTGTGCTCAAAATTTCATAAAAAGCTATCCATGTAATTTTTTAAGCAAAAAACTTGAAATTTTTGAAGTGATTTTAAAATGCTACTCCTCCTACAAAAATTGACGTACACGCATGAAATTTGATTTACAAGTCCGTCAAACTATGTATAATAAAAGTTGGTATGGGTTTTACGTTAACGTGATTGGTATTCTTACAATACTTCTTTTTATGAATGTTTATTGAAAATTCCTTAAAAAATGTATAAATTCTGAGTTTAATTATTTTTAAAAAATAAATATTGCTTTGATTCAAAAATACATACCAACTTTTGTTACATGTACTATTGGGAATAGGTAAAAAAAATTTCAAAGCATTAGGTGCAATAGAAAAAAAGCCTTAGCATTTTAAATGAAGACAAAATAGTTATTTTATTTTTCTGAGAAACGGCAGTTTTTAAAGTTTTGATTTGCCATAGGGATGTGAATAAAAACGAACATAAAAGCTGTCATAATTCTGCGTTTTTTAAGCTTAGAGCTTTCAAATTTTGTGAGGTTATAGAAAAGTATATAAAAAAAGTTTCAGGCTAAAAAAATAAAATTTGATTTTTTGACCGATTTTGGTCAATTGAATCGTACTGTGTCCCCTTAATATGACTTTTAGTAAGAATTTAACTTAAATTACTTATATATTGAACAAACTTATATTAAGTGAGAATAAACCAAAACACGTAACCGTAATTAACACACATCGCGCAATTGGATCACTTATCTATGTAATTATATTATATCAGCCTACTCTCAATCCTAATAGTATATTCGCATTCAGAATATGATCTTCCTACCTTGAAATCTAAGCAACGGTCCAATCCACTTCAGATATTCCTCTAGGCTGGCGTACAATGGTATGTACCTTGGATGAATGGCGAGATTTTCGTGATTCTTAGGTAAGCCGTCACAATTTACACTTCTATCTTTTCTGAACTGAACTTTCTATAAATTGCCATCTCGCTTACTAAAACTTCTGTCCTTTTAAAGGTTATTTTATTTGCATCTATCCTTCGTTTCACTTCTTGGATTTGGATTGGAAAAGATTTGTCATTAATCGTGGCCGTCAAAGAACACAGAGGTTATGTTAGAGAAAGGACGCGTGAGACGACACAACCCCTCAAAGAAGCAAAACGTGATTTATTCAAGGGTCCACTTGAACCTTAAGAAATTAGGTGCCTAAATTTTTATTTCTGAATCTCCTCACTTCCTAAGTTTTATTTAAATTTTAACCTTGAATCCTCATTTTAACTCCTATAATTCCCAATATTTAACTTAACTTTAATTTTCATTATTCATCTTAAAATTAAATTTAATATTCCTCTTTAATTTGAACTCTTGACAGCCACAATAAATTTTACTCAATTAACTACTCCAACATTAACAGTTTTGCATTTTAATCATGGTGTATTCTCACTTTTACATATGTGTGTATGCCCCTTAACTAACTTAACTCTATTTAACACATTACTTAAATATCTATACACTTATATCTATCATTTCCATCCCTTCCAGGGTACATATGAGCTTGGAGACTGGGTTTTCTTCTCCAAGTTGAGGATAAATTGGAGTTCAGGGTCTGTCACCCTGAAATAAAAACTCTTTAAGTTACTTGGAAAAATCTATACTCACATAATACCAGTATGTTTCCCAATTTTTATGCATTATATATCATTTTTAAATTACAAAAACTTTCATGTCCACCCCGCATCTGGTTCCGTCAAACTCCCAATGAGTTGCGCACCGCTGTTAATGTTATTGTTAGTGACCTGACTACGCCGCGTCTTCCTGAACCAGATGCACCTTAATACGGAACAATACAACAACATATATATACACTATACAATTACAAACATTTTTCAAAAAATCATTAAAACAAATAACCAAAGGAATTGTCGCATCTCATGAAGTCATACATCGAAGTAAACAAATGCATAATTACAATTGTTTTCTCCATCAATTGAGAAAAAAAATTTTACAAGTCCAAAGTTCAAAAAAAATATACACTCATTGTAGTGTCAACTTTTGCTTGGATTATAATTTTTAAACACCGCCCGAGACTGACTTCTTTGCAATAATTCTCCCAACCACTTGTTGGAAAGAACATAAAAATAAAACAATACAACCTGATTTTTAAGGCTTGTCTCCCACCAGAACTTACATGGACAAGGTGCTATCACTGTTCGCTCCTCTTCTCATTCCTCGGTTGCTCTGTGATTCCGTATGTTGCCTGATGTAGGGTTTGTAGTTTTCTCTTCGGCTATTCCTAGCTTGGCTTGATGTTACTCCATTGGCCGGTCGGGACTCCTGATCCTTTCTTTTGCGTGGTCTCAGGTTGTATTCCTTCCTATCTTGAACTTCAGCTGCATCCATCCGGTTCTTCTTCCTACTTATATAAATGTTACCTGATGACAATGGTCTTTTATTTATGTTATTGGGTCTACATTTCTGCCACTTTCTTTGTGGTCCACTTGACCCCGATCCATACGACCGTTTAACTCCTTTATCTGGACGCTTTCTTTTAGTTCTGGTCTTATTACTGGAAATGGAGCTAGGCAGTGATCTGATAAGTGATCCGCGCTTATCGGCCCTATCCGGGTGTTTCTCACATTGCTTTGACTTGAGATTTATCCCTTTTATCTCTAACTCACGCTTTACCGCAGACCCTTTCTTCTTCCCATATTGCGACAAATTTGATCTTTGATGTACGTTTTCCGAACTATTCGTTTCCTGACGTGAACTAATACTGTCTGAGCGACCTGTTCCTAACTCAACCTCGTCACATTTCCTATGTCGATATATTCTTACATTATCAACATTGACGGTTAACCTTTTTCCTGACCTCCATATTACAATATTATTATTATTTCTTACTTCTAACACTCTATACGGACCTTCAAATTTTTGCTTGAATTTCGTGCATATCTTATTAGCTGCTGAACTTAAAGGGTATGTTTCTAATAAGACCCAGTCATCTACCTTAATTTGTACATCCCGCCTGCGTCTATTATAATATTTTTCCCATCTTTCATGCTTAGTTTTCGTTTTTAGTCTAGTTTCATGAAGCAATTTCTAAATATTTCTTACTGCAAATTCAGTTCAGTCCGAAACCATTACTAATTTTTGAAATGGGGTAATCAACTTTCGACCCAAAAATAATTCCGCAGGGGTTTTTCCCGTCGTTTCATTCACTGCCGTACGAATAGCGTAAGCAAACTCGCCTAAGAATTGGTCCCAAGTATCGTGTTGATCATTTAACTCATTTGAAATCATTTGCACTAGATCGCGATTTACTCGGTCTGTTCTATTTGCTTGCGGCCTATATGCAACAGTCTTCACATGCCTTATGCCTAATCTTTCACTTAAATGTTCAAAAATTTCGGATATAAAATGGGGACCGTTATCACTTATTAATTTTATTGGAGATCCAAAACGCGATATAAAATTATCAAAAAAAGTATCCGCCGAGGCCATTTTAAGAGGTATAATTTCAGACCATTTGCTGAAAGTATCGGTAATTACTAAAACATATCGATTAAGTCTCACTCTCGATATAGGATACGGGCCTAATAAATCTAACGTAAATATATCATTTGGATAATTTAATACAATCGGATTTAATCGACCAGCAGGTAACGCGTTTTTATAATTATTAACTTGGCACATATGGCATGTAGAGACATATTGATCAATAAATTTTCTCATATACGGGAAATAACAAACGTCCCAAATTTTATGATAAGTTTTAAATCTGCCTAAATGACCTGCGATTGGCTTGTCGTGGAATTCGCGTAAGATGTCGTGTCTTAAAGACTTTGGAATGTATACACGCATTTCACCTAACGACGTTGCGTGTTTCGCATAAAACAACAAGCCTTCAATTAGACGGAAATCGCGGGATCAATTCTCACATATCGTCGCATTAACAGAGTTATCTTCCGGGATTTCTAAATATCTATAGATATGATCTAATTCTGGGTCATTCTTTTGCTCTGTTATTAACTGTTCTCGCGAAGTAAGTACTAAATCTCTGATTATTGCTCAATTAACTTTTTCTCCCATTATACTTTCAACTGGGTTTCGAGATAAAATGTCCGCCACCGCATTTTGAGTACCAGGTCTATGTTCCCATTCTATATTAAATTTCGCTAATTTGAGTGCCCATCTGATCATCCTACTCGACAAATTTTTTCCATGCGTTAAACGTGTTAAAACAGCGTGATCTGTAATAACATTAAGTGGCATCGCTCCTAAATATGTTCGGAATTTGTTCAACGCCCATACTACTGCTAGACATTCTCTTTCGGTTACCGTATAATTCCTCTCCGCGTTGTTCAGAGTACGTGAAGTAAATATAACTGGTCTTTGTTCTTGATTGAGAACTGCTCCCAAACCTATTGAACTGGCATCTGTAAATAATTCGAAGAGCTTTTTAAACTCCGGCAATTTTAAAACTGGCGTCTTTGTTATGGCCGCCTTGACCGCGTCGAATGGCTTCTGCGCATCAGTGGACCAGACGATTTTTTTAAATTTTCGTTTAAGATTATAAAGGGGCTCACAAAGATCAGCATAATTTTTAATAAATTTCGCGTACCACTGGGACATACCCAAAAACTTGGACACCTCCTTTGAGTTCCGTGGGGGTTTCATCTCTAGTATGGCTCGAAC
>BMAV01008046.1:51366-75275 GCA_019973955.1 Trichonephila inaurata madagascariensis | reverse complement strand
TGTGTGTGTGTGTGTGTGTGTGTGTGTGTGTGTGTGTGTGTGTGTGTAACGGTCCTGACCCTTTAGGACTTCACATAAAAAGTAACTTTTAATTACCCGCATAACAGGATATAATCATAATTTTAATAATAATCTGGACCAATCAGAAGAGGCGTCTTCGGATGTCATGCGAGTTTTTGATCTTCCGGTCTGCATTTAGAATAAAAAGCCGAGATTTTCTGGAAAATTCACGACGTGCTTTGTATTTGTCACCATGTTCCGTTAACGTCTGCCGCTGCTGCTTATATATGCTATGTGTTTCGTTATGTATTCTCCAGATGTTTATTTGTGTCTAAATGTGAAATAAAAGGGGTGTATCCTGCTCCAAAATGATAACCCATCCATCCAACATCTTCTCCACTCTTTTCTGTTGAATGATCAACAGTTAATTACAAGAAATCATACAGAGACATACAGAGTTACATACAGAGAATCCCATACGAATGGAGGTTGGAAATGCCGTAGTTGCGAGACAGGATGCAAAGAGCAGAGAAAAAGAGCAGAAATAGCAACAGATTGAATCTGAAGAGAGCTTATTTGATAGACTTCACAGATGTATGTATAAAAAAGAGTGTAGTTTAATTTAAAAACTTAAGTCATTATCTTTTGAAACTGTCATCGAATTTTTGACCTCAAAACTTTTTCCTATCGTTCAGCTGCATTTTTACTCCGGATGAAAAAGATCACGTGAAAATGAACTGAACCGGACCAAGTGTATAAAAATTTTTCGTTCAAAATCATTTGCATTAATCTTTCAATTTATGAAAAATATTGATAAATAATAGTACGGTAAAATATAAAACAATTTACCTTTTTTACATCTTACTTTAAAAGCAGAGTTAATGTTCTTAAGAATACTTATTTTATTTATTTATTATATTGCTTGTATGCAGTTGACACTTGATTTTTCAAGAATATAAAGACCATTTTCAAAAATTCTATTTCCTTTCAATTTATTTGTTGCATATTAGAATTTTTTTAAAAAAAAGAAATATTTTTTTCACGTTTCAATTTTCAATTTATATTACGAAAATATTTTTATTTTTAAAAGTTGAATTAAATGCTCAGAACTTTTTCTCGTTTGATTTTATGAAAAGTTTGCAATTATTAGTTGAAAGAAAAGTATTTTTTCCCGAGAGAATCTTATTGTAAATAAGGAATATTTGATATCAAGCTTCTTTAGTTTTTTCTTTTAAAAAAGTTGGCAAGAAGAAAGCTATACACAATACATGTTTACTTCATTAAATTAAGGGACGACCAAAACCTGAAAAGACTGGATAAATAAATACAATAATTATTTTTATGCCTCTATTTTAGGATAAGTACTTAGCCATACCAAGGCAGATTAAAAATTGTGAAATAATTCAATTTGTTTCTTATGTATAAATTCCAAATTTATCTACATTATAAAGCGACACCCACTCATCACGAGATCTATAAGATCAACAGACTTGAAACTTGGCAGCCACATTTCTTTCATTGAGTAGAGATCCGCTGAGATCGGGTTTTGCAGAAATCGACCCCCAAGGAGTTGCGTCGGGATGGGGGGTATAGACAAAAATTCCTTTTTTTTCAACTATTAGACCTACAGACATGAAATTTGGCAAACTTGTTTCTTATGTTGAGTAAAGATCCGCTGAGAACGGATTTTTAGAAAATCGACCTCCAAGGAGAGTTACGAGGTATAATAGGTAAAGAAAATTCATGTGTGCTTTTGAACTATTAGACCAACATATTTGAAATTTGGTAAACATGTTTATTTTATTGAGTAGAGATCTGCTAAGAACAGTTTTTTGGAAATCAAACCGGTGTTGCAGGAGGTTACTGGAGCGTTATATATACATAAAAAAATTCCTGTTTTTGAACTATCGGGCCTTCAGACTTGAAATTTGGTATTAAAGTTTCTTTAGTTGAATGTAGATACGCTATGAAAGGGTTCTGTTAAAATCAGTACTTGATGGGATATATACGGGGGCGTTACAGACAAAAGTTCCTGTTTTTGAACTATTGGTCGTACAGACTTTGAATATGCTAAGCATGTGTGTGTCCCTTTTGTTGAGTAGAAATACAGTTAGAACGTGTTTTGTAAAAATCCAAACCCAAGGAGGCGTTGTAGACAAAAATTTCTGTTTTTTGGATAATTATACCTACAGATTTGAAATTCGGCAAACATGTTTTCTTTATTGAGCAGAGATCCGCTAGGAACAGGTTTTGTGGGAATGCTCAATACTTAGATTCTAAAGAACTAAACTATATTGAACAATGAAACAAAGTACATATTCAAAATTTTCGATCCCTAAAATCAAATCTCAAATATTTATTTAAAAATATTTCATTGCTTTATAAAAAATTGCTGGAAATATTTAATTTTATCCCCTTTATCATACACATAAAGGTAAAAAGCATTGCCAAAAAATATATGATATCTTAAAGTACTA
Source organism: Trichonephila inaurata madagascariensis (assembly GCA_019973955.1). Lineage (NCBI taxonomy): Eukaryota > Metazoa > Arthropoda > Arachnida > Araneae > Nephilidae > Trichonephila > Trichonephila inaurata. The sequence continues at coordinate 72,798 of BMAV01008046.1, read as the reverse complement.
AAAGTTTTTCGATTTCTGACAAATCGCGCCTCCGTGTACAACATTCTGTTACGTCAATTACAGCGAACTCTTCCCCAAAAAATCGTGAATACCTCAGGGAAGTGGGCCATTGTCAACATCAGTTCAATGCCACTCTATCGAAAGACCACACCATTACGTAATGTCGGCCATGTCAAGGAAAAACCTATTTGCTTATGCGCGATTCTTTTCACTTCTCAACATCCCAATGAAAAGGAAGTCAAAATGCGTCTGGAAAAGGAAATTGGAATGAAAGACAACAGAGAACTTTCGTATTAAAGGTGTAGAAAGGCTGGTTTAAAACAAGCTCATCTTCTTAATCAATAATATATGTAAACATTTTTTGTTTTTGTTTTATTTTTCTATTTGTCATATTTTTAATATGATCAGTCACTTCATTAAGGGTTCATTTAAATCTTAAAAGAAAAAGTAAACATCTAGAAATTCGATCGGCATTTAAGGTGCAAATTTTCATCGTAAATTATCAGATGTCTTAACTCAAATTTAGGCTCACTGTTTAGCACTTAATTATTAATACGAGCGATTTATTTCGTGTTATAATAATTTGAGTTATAATAATAAAACACATATTTTTTTTTTATTTTATAAAAACAGTGAGGACATTTAGTTCATTTTTCTAACGAATGGTTTTTATTGATTTTATATTTATTACTTAACGTGATAAATTTTAAGGTGAATCAAAAGATAAAATGGATTAAAAATTGGAAAATGGACATGAATCGTTCAATTATTTTCGTCAGTGTAATTATATACGAGGTACAACACCAAAAAAGAAAACGAAACTGAACCAATAAATCATTGTATTTACAGAATCAGTTCTCCGTGACATTATCACCTTCAAAGTAGTCCCCTTCAGCATTCCCACACTCCTGCATTCGAACCTGCCATTACTGGGTGACTGCGGTAGCCTAGTAAGGACTCGGTCCATTTCTTGCGGTCAAAGTAATGGACTTGTGGCTGCCGTGTCTTGAGTTCGAGCCTAGTACCCCTGGCGACCCGCAGTGCAGAAGGTACTGACCCACGTTAAATATGCCAATGTTCAAATGTCCTCCCGTAGGTGTGGTGTGGAAGTTAGGAGAGGGGGTGACAGCTAGGCGTCATCCTCGTCATTTTACCATAGTTAAATAACGAGGTCTGTCGCCCAAAGTCCTCATGTAGCTGAATAGTGCTGGGTCAATATTCACTCACGCTGGCATTGCTGGTAACAGCTTTGGATCGAGGTTTTTGGAAGGCCAGGAAACTCTCCACTTTTGGCTTCAACTGAGGTTCCTTTTAACTTTAGAAAATCAAAAAATCAGGTGATTAAGGTCACAGTAATGGTCAGAAAATTCCTGACAGATAGGGAACGGGTGTAATGTCGTGTTGCAACACCCTTCCACAACTGTGGCTTTTTTCCCCTAAATTTTTCACCAAGTCTTTTTAGTACTTGTAATGGCAATTAACAGTCGGATTGATTTGGACTTTTTTGGATCCTGGAGACTAAACAGTAAATACATATATAATACATTTACTGTCTTTCTTCATTTAACCATATGGGAAAGAAAGGGTACTTATCTGGAAGATGTTAATTCTGCAAAATTTCACATCAACCTCTACTAAATTTTTATACTTATTTGCTACCAATGTTCTTTTAACTTCTATCGACATTGTATTATGTACAACTTAACACTTACAAAAACGTCACAAAATAATTCTTATACAAATCAAATACTGCTCTAGTTAACAAAATTGTAACAACTGGATTTAAAGCAAACAACAAAAATGTACTTATTGTACATACACGTCATTGTAGAAAGAAAACATGACTACATTTGTAGGTACTTTATGAGTATACAAGATCCACAAAAATATCGAACACAGCTGGTAGCGGAAGCAACATTAATCCGGCTAGGCCAGGGGTCGGTAACCTGCGGCTCTTTGGATGTGAAGCTGCGGTTCTTTAGTTCCATACGCAAATATTATTTATTTTATCAACAAAAAAAAATTAAAAATCGTTCTAAATCGATTAACGAGTATTAGGTACCGTTTCCATCTCTCATCTACTTATACTCGCTTTTCACCACACCCCTCCCCCGTGACACACGTCGTCAGTCCGTCGGAAGCTCTCGAATGACGCCGTCGTCGGATGTTTCTATGTAGGTTTTAATTTGCTTTCGACTCAAGATCATTTGGCGTTTTCACCAGTGCTTTGGCTGTGTTTATTGTTTCAAGTAGAAGAGTTAAAAGTGAATTATCTTCTCTCAAAGGCATATATATAATAATAATAATAATAAAACCGAAGTAAAGCATAATAAGCATTATATTTTTAAAATACATATTATACATATTTTTTGCATAGTGAGTGAGTGAGTGAATGTTGGGTTTATTGGCGCAAGAGCCATTTTGGGCTAAACTGCGCCAAACATTCGTAAGATCATACAAAGTATAAAATCACTATAAAAATTTGATTAGATTTTAGTTTAAAACAAGTAAAATCTCAATTTAATGTAAAAGTCATTTTTAATGAGTTAAAAAAAAACTGATATTATATAGTGGAGAAAATCCCCACGAAATTCGATACTAATTGTATAAAATTACTTTCTACTTCTGGTAGGGGTTAAAAGTAGTGATCCTTTCCAATATTGTTTCCCGTCTTTTTCAACAAGATCAGGATGCGATTCAATTTCATCTTCCTCCACGTCATAAGTAATCATATTTTCTTCATCCATGGTATATTCTTCAGGGGCTGGTTTTCTTCGTCTATGTGGAGCCATCTTAATCTATTATTGCATCATTCATTTTTTTCAGTAATTCTTTTTTTTATTTTTCTTGCTCGAGCTTTTGATATTTTCTTGGCATCCTGTACTGTATTAGAATCAGAGGGTGGTTGAATAACAGACTTGGATCAGGAAGTGGGTATGATTGAGGAACATGATTCACACACAATACGGGTGAACATATCATTGCTGGAAGGTGCGTCATTAGTTGTAGGAATAGGTGGTTGGCTCTGAGTTAGTAGGTGGATGGCAAGAATTGGGCTTGGGTTGAAGATGATGATCTGAAAACATTAAGAGTGGATATTAATACATTTGGTCTTGGCTTGGATCAAAGTGGCTCAAGTAATTTTAGAGGTGGACATTTTATTTTTGTTATATTTTCATCTGTTTGTGTAGAATTATTTGAAGTAGAGGATTTGGCAGCTTGGGGGTAAGTTTGAGATAACTGTGGGGCTATTATAATTTACGTACTTCTAGATAAGAAATATTTTTATTTGTTTTTATTTCCTGTATCTGCTTTTCTATTTTCCACTTCGGGCGTAATTTTGAATCTGATGGATGGGACTGGGTACAATTAAAACATTTCGGCTCCAGAGTACAATCCGTGGAAAAATGCCCAACGGATGCACATCTAGAGCATGTTAACTGACCGCGGCAAGAGGTTTGGGAGTGACCGAACCTCTGGCACTTAAAACAGCGCAGAGGGTTCGGTATGTATGGGCGTATTTTACAGTTGAGGTAGACGGCTTTTATTGTTGTCGGTAAATTTGGGCTATTGAAAGTTAAAATTAAGTGTTTAGTTGGAATAAGTGTTGAGTCTTTTTTAATTGTGATTCTTTTGACCTGAATAACACCCTGATTGGAGAATCCCTCAAAGATTTCCATATCAGGAGTGGTCAAAAGGTCAGGTTCAGAAATAACACCACGACAGGAATTCAGGGTTTTGTGCGGACTTATTGTTACAGGTTCATTAAGAAATGTTTTCGCGAGAAGAAAGGACTTTGTAATGCTGACGTAGTTTCTATATATTAGCAGATCCCCGGATCGCAAACGTTTAACTGACTTCGGTTCACCACCTATTCCGAAAACGGCTTTAAGAATAGCAAATGCCAATTTGTTTGACATCTCAATGTTTGTTAAAGAAATAAGTAGGTATCCGGAATTTCTTGAAATATCATTGACGTTGAGAGTGGGTAATACAAGGCCTTTACCCGGGCACATCATATTTGGATCCATAAACTCGAACGCAACTTCGTCCTGGCGTGCCTCCACCCACTACAGAGGCCAACAAGGGAGGCAGTGTGCCGGTCATCTGGCAAAAACCAGGCACGGCGCTTACCTGGAGTACACCCAGAATATAATTCTACAGCATCAGGGCGAGGATCCAACGGTTAAACCCGACACCCCTTATCTCTGCAGCACTAACCCTACAGCAGTGTCTCTTCGGGAACACCGAAGAGAGGTACCACCAGCCGATTGACAAGAGCGGGCTCACTCCTGCCACCCATCTACAGTGATGCGTGGGCTAAAGGGAACGCAAAGGATCCCCAGAACACCATTTTCCTCCTTACGGGACGCCGCACACGGAAAACATGCGGGTCGGAAAACCAACGGTGTTAGTCGAAAACAAAATAAAACAATATAATCAAAGTATTTAAAGAAATATACGAAAAGCACAGACTAAATTAACGCAATACAAAATGTAAACCAAAATATGTTAATAAAAAATGTAAGTTTTCTCTAAAAAAAAATAATTGGAACTAGATATTATATAAAATATTTTTCTGTGGTCTGGACGTGAAAAGGAGAAATGGGATGACAAGAAAGAGGGTCGAAAATAGAGAAGAATCACTAGGGTACCCCGGCTTCGTGAAGCCCGTGTTTACCAAAGACAGTAAACCCTTGGGAAGAGGAAAAGATCACTAGGGCACCTCGGGATTGTGTGACACCCGTACTCACCTAAAGAAGGTGAGCCCCTTGAGGGGTAAAATTAGACAATTATTGCAAATAAGATATCTAACTACTTTTTTGAAGTCAATAATATTGTCAAAAAAGAAACAAACTACTACTGTTGGATATTACCCAGAAAATGTTTTTATTAAAATATATATTATATTTAATAAATTACAATAAGATCGATTTAAATAAAATCGTTTCAATAGCTACTGATGGAGCAAGAAGTATGACAGTAAAAAAATAAAGGGGTAACAAGGATTCTTCAGAGAAAAATAAACCACGAAATTCTTACGTCTCACTGCATAAAACACCAACAAGCTTTTTGTGCCCAAACATTTCCGGCCGAAATAGTTGAGGTCATGAATTTGGTAATCAAGATTGTTAACAGAATCTTGTCAAAAGCACTCTACCCCATAGTCAGTTTAAATAATTCTTAAGTGAAATAGAGTTTTTTTAAGTATTTCGACGTCCTTCTTCACAATAAAGTGCGATGGATTTCCAAAGGTAAGGTGTTGAAACGTTTTACTTTGTACTTGAATGAAATAAATACATCCCTCAAAGAAAAATGCATTAATCACCCTCAATTAGAGAATGACAAATGAATGCAAAAATTTTACTTTAAGGTGGACATCACAGTGAAATTAAATTAGCTGAATCTAAAACTGCAAGGAAAGGGAAACCTGTGGCCTATGTTCTAGTAGAAGTTTGGTTTGTTTCGAAGAAAAATTGATTCCTTTTATGGAAGATATTCAGAGCGGTAAATTACTCCATTATCAATTTCAAATCAATATCGCAATAAAATCAGTGAAACTGTTGACACGAATTACGTCAGCACAGTTATAAAAAAAATTAAAGACAAATTTGCTGACAGATTTGAGAAATTCAAAATCACTCTAGCATCCATAGTAAATCCTCACGACACAAATAGTAACGAAATCCAGATTGAGCCATTTGGAATTGATACTGGATCTCTAGAAATGCGATTGATCGATTTAAAAAGTAAAGCTTTGTAGAGTTGAAAATTTACAGAGTTAAAAAGCAAGTTGGAGGTCCAGAACTGTATTTACGTAGTGCAACAAAAGTTGACAGCTTTAAAAGAAATGCCGCGAGTTGAGACACTTACATTTGAGTCTTCCATATTGCTACAGTGAGGTGAAGAAGTTCACATTTGGAGTGCTGACATCTTCGGATCGACATATTCGTTCGAGTGAGCGTTCTCTTGCGAGAATATAATTAAAACTAAAGTGTTAAGAAGCCAACTAACAAATGAAAATTTAGAGAGGTGTTTGAAACTTAAAACAACAAGTTGTGAGCCAAATTTATCCAAACTTTCTAAAATAATACAAAGCAATAATACATTTGTTTGCTCAAATGTATAATATTCTTTTTTTTTATTTTTAAGTACAAGTTACATTGTTTAATAAAGTTTAAATTTTCTACTCTTGAATACCCATGAAAAGCCATCACTACCATTGAATTTGTTTGGTCAATTGTTTGTTATTGAAGTACAAGTTAGTGTTCTAAGTAAAGGTTTAATTCTTTAATTTTTTTTTTTACTTAAATGCACTCAGTAACAAAATAAATGATGCACCAAGAACGAGTGGTTCGATGAAGACAAAAATTGGTGGGTAGAAAGATTATGTACGGAATAGAAAATGATTAGAATTTCTGAAAAATTGAATGATTTATTTCAGAGTTACATAGTTACAAAGTAACGAGATCAATAAGGTGTTAACCTATCTCTAGTCGGGATGCAAGCTGCCACACAACGTGACATAGAGTGATAAAGCACCATGATGGTCTCCTACGGTATTTCTTGCCAAATTTTCTCGAATCATTGGGCAAGGTCATCAACAATCCCTGGTAGAGGCAGTCGCCTTCCCACCATATGCCAGACATGCTCTATTGAAAAGAGATCTGGCTGGCCAAGGAAGTGTTTGACAAGCTGTAAAATAGCTCATAGAAAAAGGTGCCGCATGTGGTCTGGCCTTATCTTCTGAAAAATGAAGCCAAGGTACTTCAAAAGAAAAGGTAGCAAAACAATTATCAGAATGTCGCCGATGCATTATTGGGCTGTAAGTATTCCTCTAATGATGTCCAAAAGGGTCCGGCTGTCAAAAGAAATGGCATCCCTGACCATAAATCCTGGTTGAGGGCCTTGAAAGCAGGATCGGCACGCTGCCTTGGGAGTCTCTTGACACGTCTTCGATGAACGTCAGGACACAGTTGGAAGCGAGATTCGTTGCTAAAAACTATACGTTCCCCGTTAGCATAATCTCAACCTTGTCGAGCCAAGCACCAAAGTAATCTGGCTTGACAGTGTGCAGGTGGCGTAACGGTTGGTACGAGCGTAAATTTTGCTCTAACAGAGGTCTGTGAATGGTCATGGTAGACACTCACGTGTGGGTCGAACATCTGATGGTTGATAATGATGAATCAGGCGCTGTGACAGTTGATCTGACAATCAATCTGTCCTTCCGATCTGTTGTGGCCCTATGTCGACCTATACCATTATGACGCTGAAATCTGCCACTGTCCAACCATTCTTGTCAGCATCTCCTAATGGCCACATCACTTCGACCCATATGACGAGCTATTCTCCGATTTGCCTAACCTGCCTATTTGAATCCAAAGATACGAACTCTTTCAAACTCGGATAGTTGCTTGTAATGAGCTCGAATCCTGCACCAGTCATTTTTTTCAGTCGTTGGAAGATATCCTAATTCGCAATGCAACAGAAATTTTTACATTCATCTAGAAAATCGCTTCTTATAGACAGCTGGTGAGTGTGCAGTTCCGATGCGCTGTAGCTCCCGCTATTCATTCGTTGGGCACCAAATTTTAATAATTTGCAAGTTCGATAAAAATGTCGTCGCATACGAAATTTCATTACAATCGGGCAACTCCTTCTTGTTGCGTCGTTTTTTTTTTTTTTTTTTGTTATAGAGTGTAATAAGTAATTATCTAATAATGATGACTTATAGAGAGCGTGACTTAGAGAGCGGTGGCGTCCTAGTCTCTCTGCAACCCATGACCAAATGTTTTTAATGGGTTAGAGATCCGGAGACTTTGTTCACCATAAATACAATAGAAAAATATGATATCGCCAAGGAATCCTTAAGAAGGTTCTAAGATCTATCCTGCTAGAAATTACCATGAGGCCATAAAGAGGACTTTTAGAGTAAAGATCGAACTAGTTCAAAAAAGAGTTCAGTTGAGATCAGAATTTGTTTGTGCGTCGACTGCAATAAGAAAAAGACATTATCTGGTTGAGTTCCTGTAACTGGAAATGTTTAGAAAACCATTTCTGGAATGTTGTAAGACTTTTTTATAACAAGTGTGTTTTGCACTATTTTAAATAATCTATTATAAAATTTATTTGTGTATACATGTCGATTGTGTCTCCGTATAGTTATCTGTTTGGATCATTAATAAATCTGTTATTATTCAAATATTGAAGTTGCCAGCTGCTTTTTTCCACTCAACTTAGCAACAATAAGAATTATTGCAGTTCAGAAGATTATAAATTTATTCCAAGGATGGATGGATTGAATTAATGAACTTTTACAACGTAAGAGATTTCTTAATTCAGACAATTTTCCTACTAGTTGCAAACGATATTTTAAGGTATCCGACTACGTTCAGAACCATGATTTTAAAAAAGCACATAAATGTATAATTTTCATAATATTTAGTGTCACTCAGATTAGAATGCATGTATAAAATTGTTTTAAGGACATTATGACAAAAAAAATTATTTAAATACAATATTTTGGCAAAAAATTAACTTAGAATAACCTTTTTTCCAAATGTTCTCCTTTTGTAAAAAATGCTTCTGTTGTATTAATATTTTGCCTGTATTCAGATCAGACCTCTGTACAAAGGCTCAACTATGATTTTTGAAAAATTCACATTATTTTCAGAGTTACAACCATTTGAAATAATTATCGGCGTATTTTTTAAAAATTTCTCCCTTCTCTGTTTTCGTAAAACATGGATAAACCGACTTCCAAGTTATGCGTCTCAAAAATTTTAGTTGAGCCTCTGTACAGAGGTCTGAGCTATATACAGGCAAAATATTAATTCAATAGAAGCATTTTTTACAAAAGGAGAACACTTGGAAAAAAGGTTATTCTAAGTTAACTGTTTGCCAAAATATTGTATTTAAATAACTTTTTTTGTCATAATGTCCTTAAAACAATTTTATACGTGTATTCTAATCTAAGTGACACTAAATATCATAAATATTATCCATTTGCACGCTTTTGAAAAATCACGGCTCCGAACGTAGTCGGATACCTTAAGTGCAATACATTTATCCATGTTTTTAATTGTCATATATTATTCTTATAGTGTTATACATACGAGTAAATATCTTCTTAAGAATAAATTTAATGATTGGAGTTATGCATTGGTATATTATCAATAAATTTTGAACCATAGTTAAATCGTTCCCGAGATTGAAATTTGCCTGAAAGTGTTCCAATGTCTCGGAACATATTTTTAGGTACAAAGATGTCTCAATATTAATAGAAGTTATAATACATTTATCATACTCTACACACTAGAAATTTAAAAACATTCTATGTGAATATGCATTTTTGTATTATAACGTGTTGAGTTAAAAATTCATTTAGCATTGGAGTATAAAAGATAGAGCACACGGGGAACAAATGGATTGATTTAAAATAGAACAAATTATGCTCTTTCTATATGATGGAGAAATTAATATATAATATTTATAAAAAGACTATTTTCTAATTAGAAAAGCATTCCAAGTTCTATTCTTCAATATTAAAAATCACCTTTATATAAATTAATTTAATTAATCATTAGCTGCACTGGTTCACACTCCGTTGTTAACAGTGTTACGAGGCCTTTCAAATGTAGAAAATTTCATAGACAGGTTCTTTCGGAGTAAATCGTAATTTACTTGTAACAGGAAATATTCACCGTATCATTTCACAGATTCAAAAATATCACCCGAATTTTGAGTACAGTAATCAACTTAACTTAAGGGGTCATATACCTTTCAAAATTTCCAGAAAATCGATTTTTTTATTATTATTTTATTTTACAGAGCAAATCTTTCTGAGTGTTTTAAAAGAAACCACATGCAGAGATATTCCCAATAGCACGGAAGTTATTAAGAAAATAAAAAGAGCAGAAAAGGTCATTTAAATATTGTTTACATTTCGGCTCCAGGGTGACAGCTGTCATGTCGTTGGTGACAGCTGCGTTTCTCTGTTTCTAATATTTTCATTCTAATTATTATCAAATGCTTGAATCTAAGCCTCAAACATTATTATTATTGTTCTGAACATTAACTACAACTTCTACTTACTTTATAAACTGCTGTTTTGTTTTGATAAAGTGATTTGTGATTCTATACTCGCTCGTTTTCTGATTTTCACACCGTATCTTATTCTAAAATAAGTTTTAGGAAAAATATTGATTTTTTTAAAACTTTTGAATGATGAATTCGATTGAATCTGCCAAACGACCATCTGGTAAACGTCCCAAGAAAAGGAAGTTTACTGGTAATATGCACACGAGGTGCAAAGCTGTACACAGTGTGGATGAAACACTAAACAACAGTGCATCTGGAAAAAAGATTCAGTTGCAAGATATTGATTCATCTTTTTTTGAACATGATGACGGTTTTGATGGCTATAGAGTGTTTGATAAAACTATTATGTTTACAAACATTCAAAACTTTGCTTCTTGCAAAAAATGTGGTGGAGATATTGAACTCACAGAAAAATGTGTTAGAGGTTTGTCTAGTGTTTTTTCGATTGAATGCAAGAACTGTAAAGACTTATGTTCGTTTGGAAATTCAAAAATGCTGGGTAAAAGAAAAAACATTCCAGAAATAAACAGACGCTTTGTGTACGCAATGAGGACAATTGGACAGGGTCACGCAGCAATGATAACTTTCTGTGGTGTTATGGACTTTCCTCCTCCAGTTGCTGAAAAATCCTATATATAATAATATTATAAACAAACTGCAATTGTGTAGTAAAGAAGTTGCAGAAGCTTCAATGCAAAGTGCAGCTTTAGAAGAGGTAACTTTGACAAATTCTTCTGATATAATAGTTAGTGGAGATGGAACGTGGAAAACCCGTGGCTATTCTTCTCGTGTTGGTGTGTGTGCTGTTATAGGAGACAAAACAGGAAAGTGTATTGATGCGGAAGTGATGTCTTCTTTCTGTAAGGGATGTGATTCTTGGAAACGAAGAAAAGGGTCACCCCTGCTTACAAAAAGTGGAAAATTCTTCACGTTAAAGAATGTTTGAAAAACCACAATGGCTCAGCTGCCATGATGGATATTGTGGGTTGATGATTGATTGATTGAATATTAACGTCGCACTGTTCAGCTACACGAGGGCTTCTGGTGACGGACCACGTAATTTTGAACCATGGTCAAGTATGGAGACTGTAGGAATGGTTCGTATGTTTCAGCGTTCAATAAGTCATCGTTCTGTGAGATATACATCTTATATTGGGGATGGCGATTCCAAAACATTCTTATCTATTACTGCATCCAATCCGTATGGAGAAGATATCACAGTTTCAAAAATTGAATGTGTTGGACATGTTCAAAAACGAATGGGAACTCGTTTGTGTGCGAAAATTAAAACAAATGAGCTCCAAACTCGGTGATGGGAAGTCGATTGGAGAAAAGGGAAGGTTGACCGACAGAATGATCGACTTAATCACAACATACTATGGAAATGCAATCCGACAAAATAAAACATGCCTGTCGGATATGCGAAAAGCTGTTTGGGCTGTATATTTCCATATACGTTCAAGTGACGAAGAACAATTGCACAGTTTTTGTCCTGTAGGTCCTAATTCTTGGTGTAAATATCAAAATCAAGTATTAGAGGGTAGTGTGGAAACTTTTAAACACAGTAACAAATTGCCAGTGGCAGTAATGGATGCAAAAAAAAACCTGTATTTAATGATCTATCACAACCTCAACTCCTACAAAAATGTCTAGGGGGTAAAACCCAAAATAATAATGAATCCATTAACTCATTAATATGGAAATTATGCCCAAAAACTTTAGGTTGTGGTAGAAAGATTGTTGATATTTCTACAAATGAGGTAATTGTCATTTTTAATGATGGCAATCAAGGCAGACTGAAAATTATGCAATCGCTTGGTCTGACTGTTGGTAAATTTGCGCAAAAATTTGTTACACTTGTAGATTTAAAAAGAATTCAGACTGCAGAGCGACATTTTAATCTCCGCACAAAAGAAGTGCGACAGGTTAAAAGAATGCAATTTAAAGCTACTTGTAAAAAATTAACTTAAAAAGAGGGAACATCGTATGCATGTGGCGAATTTTAACATTTTAGAATCATAGTAATACACTGCATTCATATCACAAATTATTTAATATTTATAGTAAGTACTTGTTAATTAAGATATTAATTGCTTTTAAGTAATATTTATAAATTTGTTTTTATTTTTTTAACTTTATTTTGAAGAAATGAATCACTTTGTTGTATTTTGATTATTTTGTAGCTTTTGATATCGTTTCGATGTGCTTGTACTGCATTGGTAAAATATATGTTTTTAGTTATAATAATTTTAATAAATTGAAGTTTATTGACTATAAAAACTTCACATTAGTTTTAATTTAAAATTTAGTTGTTGTTTGAGTAACCAGAATAATAACGGGTTTTCCAATAGGGACTTGACAATTTTGAATTTAGTTTGTGAACGCACCTTTTCACTTAACATCGAACTGTCACTGTCAGTTTATTCAGTAGACATAACCTTTTCATCATGGTAAAGTACACGAACGAACAACCTCTGCAAATCTTAAAAATTTACTACAGAAATTCGGAGTCGGTGGCCGCTACTTTAAGAACGTTAACTCCGATTTCCGGTCGTAATTCTCGCCCTAGTAGACAGGCAGTAACAAGTTTAGTGAAAAAGTTTGAGTCTACATATTCGTTGTGTGACGTTGCCGTGCCAGTGAGACTACGGGTTGTGGTCGAAGTGTCGAAAATATCGCTGCCGTTGAAACGTCCGTAGCAAATGATCCAAATCAGTCAATTCCACGGCGTTCTCAAAAGTTGGGCATCGCCAAGACCACTTTATGGCGAATTTTGCGTAAAGATCTTACTTTACACCCATACAAGATCAGGCTCACTCAAGAATTGAAGCCGATGGACCATTCGAAGCGACGTACGTGATTGGGCTCTGGAAAAGATGCGCCAAGATGATCAATTTCATCGCAAAATCATCTTCAGTGACGAAGCTCATTTCTGGCTCAATGGGTTTGTCAATAAACAAAACATGCGGTATTGGGCGGGTGGAAATCCACATGTGCGCCTAATGAAAAACCACTTCATCCACAAAAGATAACTGTTTGGTGCGGTTTGCATGCCGGCGGCGTCATAGGGCCATATTTTTTTGTCGACGATAGTGGTCGCCACGTTACTGTGAATGGTGATCGTTATCGCGCCATGATTATCGATTATATTTGGCCCGAATCGGAATATATGGACTTGGACAGCATGTGGTTTCAACAGGACGGTGCTACAAGTCACACACACGTTACAATCGATTTATTGAAGAACAAGTTTGATGAACGTGTTATCTCAAGAAATGGACCAGTCGATTGGCCGCCTCGTTCGTGCGATTTAGCGCCTCTAGATTTTTTTCTTTGGGGCTACGTCAAGTCATTGGTCTATGCTAATAAGCCGACGACGTTGGAAGAGCTCAAAGGCAACATTGAACGCGAAATAGCAGCCGTTTCGGCCGAAATGTGTGGCCGAGTCTTGGGGAAAATTGGGTCCAACGAATCGACCACTGCAAACGTGCCCGCGGTGGCCATATGAGCGAAGTCGAGTTCCATTCATAAATGTTTTGAATGTACTTCAACCCGATATATAATAAAGTTTTTGAAATATCTCAAATGGTTTTCATTTTATTTTGAAAAAAAGTTGTCAAGTCCTTATTGGAAAACCCAGTATATATATAAAACTGTGGTAAATTTTATGTTTGATGTCAATTTTCTCAGAACGTCATTTTTTCTCATTACGCGCATGATATTTTCAAAACCGTTCCATGGAAAATGATAAAATTTTTACTGGAGATTCTGAACATATCTGTACTTAAAATAACGAACCAGTTTGAATTTTTAATGAAAAAATTTAAAATTACAAATAAAAAATAGCGAAATTTTTTTTTTAATTTTATAGTTAAATTTTAAATTGTTATAGTTTACTAAAAATTTTAAATCAGTGTTTCATGCTTCGTCATTCTAAAGATAACACAATTTCCAACACTGAGCAAAAATTTCATCAAAAAATATTGATAACTTTTTTTATAAAGCTGCGCGTAATTCATATCACTTGCGAAAAGAAAATCAAAATTTCTTTTTGTAATTATCTAATTAAAAATTTATCCTAATTAAAAATGTGTTTGCTGGATATGTTTTAAGTAAAGTAATATCTATTTGTTTATTCCTCCAAAATTTACATTCCAGGTAACAATAATAAAAAAATTATAGAGTTTTAAAGAGCTCACTATTTTTAACCATTTTCGACTTTTTAAAAGGTATGTGACCCCTTAACTCAGTGGCGCAACAGCCCATGAGGGCCAAGGCCTACTGTGCCCAACTCAGTATACGCGACCTTAGGCTCTGAGGTGCATGAGCAGATATTCCGGTCAGGTGGTCAGTCTGACGAGAAACCCCCAGTGCTAAGTTCCCAAGAAGGCTTGGTACTCGTTTATCGACTCACTGAAGGGATGAAAGGCTGAGTCAACCTTTCCCAGCCTTGAACCTGTGGTGTGTAAGCGAGCTGAGCTTCACACAATAATTTCTAATTTCGCATCCAACCGATGAAACACATAATCGCTGTCTAATCCGGCCATTCATAAGAACTTCTAAGATTTTCCGGCAAATTTAGTGACCAAACAACTCACTAAAAAACAATCTTTCCGGTCACAGTATCCTTTCAGCAGAGGAAAACACAATTACTAACAATTTTTAACCCTAACATTTATACATGTTTTTCCTTTGTTTTTCTAATTTAGACATTGTTTTCGCGTTTGTATACACACAATTGTTAGTAAAGGAAATTTTTTTTTAATTTGTAATGCCATTTGTATGAATTAGTTTTGATAAATTCCTGAATCTATAAATACTCTATTTTGAAAGAATACATTCTGTATATTACACAGTGAATTACTCTATAAAATATTTAAATAATTTATATAGAGTAATAATTTAAAATATTTGAAATATTTCCTAGGTTTTTTACAAGAAAATTCCTACTGAATTTTTTTATACGTTGCACGATTGTCAGTAATCCAATGCCAGTTGAAGAAAATTTAATTTATTCTTTTAGGTATTAATTAAATATTATCCATGGACTTTATATTGAAAGAAAACACATTCAAAAGAAAATCCTTAAAACAGTAGATTCAAATGAAATTGGCTGGAAAAAAAACTCATTTTCGCTTAAGTGAAAAATTTGAATGGGAAAGATTTTCTTCTAGTACTTTTTTTCCCCCATTGTTTTTCATAACTGTTTTGAAAACCAATTTGTAGTAATACCAAAATGAGAGCCCGAAAATGTTTTGCTTTTTCTTCTAGCAAGAAAATACTCCTTTTTATATTTTATAGATATCTTGAGGGTATCGAACTTTAACAGCAAAAAAACGTACCATTTGATTATTATTATTAGTCTCTAATTTATTCTTTAAATTCAGTTCAGTGGAAGCTTAAAAAGAATTATTAAGTTATAATCCATATCCTTAAGGGATTTTTCTGTTATTTTATTGTTACTGATGGTTTATCAAAACATCATAGGCGAAAGTTTTTACTAAATCCAAAAGGAAAAAAATTGAAAAAATTGATCCTTTTGAATAATTTATTTTTTAAGTTTCTTATCATTTGTTCTGATATCAATATAATTTACTGCAGTCTGTGTACATGCAAATTATAATTTGGCAACTATGAACTTCGATTTTCATCTAAGCATGTAATAAAAAAAATTCTAATATTTAATCAGAACAGCAATAAATAATCACTACTCAATCAGATAATTATGTCAAACAGATAATCTGAAAGTATTTTCAATTGCAATTCAATTGTAATTCACTAAACTAAGCTAATTTGTTAAAGCACAAAAAGAAAAATCTCAGATGTCTAAAATAAAAACATTTCTATCGAAATCTGAGAAAATAATTTTGTATAGGTTACCACTTGAGATAGAACATGTTAGCGTATTAAAGTAAAATATCTTAAGGGTCTATGTAACTGAATTGAATAAAAAATTCTATTGGAAAAAATGTTATTAATATAAATTTAAGTAAAACAATCTTGTAGTAATCTAGGTATATATTCTGATAGCGAAAACATTTTAGTTAATTCGAGCTTTTAAATCAGTAGTTTCGAAATTTGGAATAAATAAATAATTGAAATAAGTACGAATGAGAATGTAACAAATAAAGAAAATTGTCCTGTATATCGTGAGCATTATTACAGAAAGAAATTACGGAGTAAGTGAGAGTTAGTTAGATTTACGTCGCACTATAAAACTGCACAAGAGCTATTGGCGACGGAGCTCATCATTTTGAACCGAGGTCAAGTGACGAGAACGACACCCACCCTCTCCTAACTTTCACACCACACCAACAGGAGGACGTTAGAGCTTCGACATTTTTAACATGCATCAGCCCTCTCTGCTCGGTGGATCTTCACAAAAGGGTTGCTAATTGCTGAAGACTTATTTCAATTGCCAGTAATATTTCGTTTCTGTCGTATTTTGAATTATTATTTATAGTCCCTTTTTGTTTTTTTAACCACATTCTGCAATCTAAATTAACATATTAATAATCCAAACTGCTTTCGTTCTAGGTGATCGAGAATTATTAAACCACATATTAAAGTGTAAAAAGTAGAAGGGTTCAAGTTTTAGAGTTTGTATGCCATAAAATCATATTGATCACTGAATTAGAAACTAAGACGCGCGTTTATACAGCACTGTCAAATAGCATATGCTCTCTCTCTCTCTATTTTTCCTATTTATTGAAAGTATACATTACACTGAAGGTAAACTGAATTATATATACAATTTGGGGGAAAATCGTTACACTAAATTGGTCAGGCGATACTATCTTTGCTTAGGGGTCTTCAGCTTCTTACGCCTTAGGGCTACATCAATAAATTCACAAATATCCGCGGGCCAGACATTTGTCAAAAAGAAGTTGATTCAGAAAATTTATACAAAAAAGGGTGATATTTTTATAAGACTACAATTGAGAGAGAGATTCTAAGGCACAGTGATGGCAAACCTATGACCCGTGGGTCAGGCACTGACCCACGCAAATTTTTTAACTGACGCATGATTACTAGGCAACCACTTGTTTTTTTACGCTGGTTTATTTAGATTTTCTAATTTGTGTGGATTCTATTTGTAATTTTTCAAGCACTGTGCATTGGCACAAAATCACTTTTAATGATGTCTAACTTTTAGTTTGATCATTACAGCTCCAAAGTTAAGCAAATGAAAACAACTGTACACTTGCCTCCGAAAGTCTGCGTACAGGAAGTCATCTTACGTGTTTGGGCTGTAATTACTATTAAAATCTCGCTTTAGAAAGTCAAAATACTTGTCAGCAATTCTTCAAAATTGCCTTATTCAAAAAATAGCAACAAAATTCACTTTAACGAGAAAAAACAAGAATGACCACTAAATAATCACCAAACATTCGCGCCAAAAGTCTGCGCACACTTACAAAATAGAGCTTTTAAAGACCTTTTATTGTAAAACAATTACTCTAAATCGGGTTTTTAAGTAATTATAAGCTTCTCTTACAATTTATTTAGGATTTGACATTTGAAAGCTTTTGTGGTCCCATGATAGGCAACAGAATAGAGATCGATATATTATTAACAGAAAAATCATCATAGGTCTTCAGAAAAGGGGGAAATTTTTAAAGCAATTATTGAAATTGTTAATAGGAGACCTACATTGATTCAAAAAGTGTTCATAAACTACAAATTAACTAAAATTTTCACGTCCAATCCAAGATCCGGCCGCCCGTCTGCTGTGTCACTTCGAGAATCTTGCTTTGTAATACGCTCTATAAAAATAAATCCAAGACTATAAGCTTCACAAATAACTAAAAGTGTTGCTGAAATGTTGCAAAAAGTGTGACTTTAATTACAATTCGAAGAAAACTGAAAAAGGTTGACTATCAAGCCCGAGTTGCACTCAAGAAGCCATTCATCCTTCCAATGAACAGAGATATGAGAATGACTTTTGCCAAAAAACACCTAAATAGGACACATATTTTTTAGAAAAATGTAATATATTCAATTGAAAGTTATTTTTGTAATTTAGCATCAAAAAGCACAAAAATATGACTGCAAAAATTCCTGGACAGGTCTTAAGAAAGAGAATCCTTTTTCGACTTTCTCAAACGTGGAAGAGGCATAATGTTTGGAGGTGTATTGCAAGCCTTTTGGATGGTAATCTAGAACGTATTGAATCACCAATGTACAAAATTCATTTTTTGATCTTATTGAAGTAAAATGTCAAGGCATATGCGAGAAATTTGCGGTGAGTAATGATTTTTACTTTCAGCGGCACAAAGGCACCAAGCAAATGGCTCACATTGTGAAGTTATTGTGAAGCCATGGCTGTTCTGACATGTCCCAAATCAATTCCGAAAGTCAACCTAGTCCCCAGACCTAAGCACAATACAGCATTTGTGGTATTTACTCTAGTGAGTAATCCCACATAATCAGGGAGAGCGTAATAACATCCAAGGAGATGTTCAAATCTGTCATAGTTGAAGAATGGAAAAAAAATATCCACAGATGAAGCAACTAAACTAGTTAAATCCTTGTCAAAGTATGTTCAGAGAGTTATAGAAAGAACAGAATAGCTTAAAAAGTATTAACAATTTTTTAGTTACAATCCATTATTGTAAAGGTTTTTTCTAGTGTACGCAAACTTTTGACGCACACGATTCGTGTCGTTCTCAAGTTATTAATATTTGTATTATTTTATATAATATTCAGATGATTGTTTCTTATACTATTTGATGTTACGACGAATTTACGTTCCTCTAACGATTGATACTTGATCAAAAGCTGATCGCTGTTTTCTACGAGACATAACTGATCGTTTTTTGAAAAAAACACAATTGCCGAACTTGAAATCGTCGAAATCTCCAAGCCTTAAATAGCGCTTTGATGTGGCGCCACATGCGCACGTGTTGTGTGTCTGCGCTGAAATTCTAATCATTTGCATATCTCACCTCCGCTAATGCATGTTGTAAATTTCATGTTATTTGCATGCTTCCTTCAGGGTGTTGCATTTACGGTGGCTAGCAGTGTACATAATGACTTAAATTATGCAGAAATTTATTCAATTGCATTAGATGAGAGTAATGATGTAAATCAGTGCACCGCAAACTTTTTCAATTCCTACTATTAGCTCGCACTCTCTATATATATTTATTTATTTATATATTTGTATATATATTTATTTATCTTGGTGGAATTTTCAATCGTTAATAAAATACATTTTAAAGCGCTGAATTGAGCTGAAATTTTATATACAGGATCATTTTGGATGACAATACAATAATTTAATTATAATTAATAAAAATTAATTGATTAAAACTAATTATTTAAAGAATTACAAATACAGCCACGTTGGCGACTTAGCGACCATTTTGGCGACTTGTGTCAAAACTTGTGTGAAAAGGTTTTTTTCTCACGTGTTAAAGCATTCAGTTGGACTGAAATTAAAAGGACACAATACGATACTTTAATGATAATTAAAAAAATTAATTACCACTTAATGTTATGATTCTGTCATATGTATATACATATTTATATTAATTGTAACTATTAAATAAAAAGTAGCTAAAATAAAAATTTTCTTTGTTGATCTAAGTAGGAATTGACTCTTAATTTTTTTTTTATATATATTATTTAGAATTTAAACTGCATTTGGAGCTAATGACCCAAACGATTTACCGAGAAACAAAACATTGCATAAAATTTCGGTGAAAAATCCAGGAAAGTTGATTCGCCAAAACAAGATTTTATTTAATGTATATTGGTTAATTGTAATCCATCTCAATCCTACAGACTACTGGCCAAGGTAGCCGAGTGGTATAGGTATCGAATCGTGGCATACCTTGTCACGAGTTCAAGCCCAGTACCACTAAACACCCGCCGTGTAGGGCAGCGATGCACGTTAAATCTGTCGAGAGCTGAAACGTCCTCCCGTTGGTGTGGTAGTTAGGAGAGGGGGGTGCCAGCTCAGGTGTCGTCCACATCACTTGACCATGGTTCAAAATTACGTGGTCCGTCGCCAAAAGCCATCGTGTAGCTGAACAGTGCGACGTTAATATTCAATCAATCAACAGACTACTTGTGTCCTTTTTAGTCGCGGTTTTTGATGAATAACTTCCGAGTTTGTAAACATATTTAATATTCGTAAGCTGATCTAAAATCTACATAAAATTGCGAACAAAATGATATAAAAAACTTTTGCTTTATTTATATAATTATTAGTTGAAAAAATGTAAGAAAAACAAAGAAAATTCTTCATTTTTGTTAGTAACGCAGTATTTTTCAATAGTATAATGTAGTGCTTCTCGAACTTTCAATACTGGCACCCCCCTTTTCAATCACGATTTTTATCGCGCCCCCCTTATACATTAATAATGTACTAAATGCAATAAAAATGCACTTTGACGCTAAAGCTACAATACGCGATCTTAATTAAAAACCGCACAAATTAATAAGATAAGTATATTAAATTTTATATATGTAACTTTTTTAAGTAATATATATTTATTTTTTTTCTCGAATTTTTAAATTAGAACAGATTGTAAAATGCGGTGGCTGCTTTTAAGACAAAATATAAATCTCAGCCAAATATATAGAAAATACACTCAGAGTGTCAATTTCTAATCGTAAACCTTCCTTTGAAAAACTTTCCTCTGCAAGACAAGCCCACGGAAGTCGCTAATACTTGTTAAACTTCCTCTTAAATTACTATTAATAAATTAGCTATAAAAAATACCTTGTGCAGCACTGATACATTAAAATTATACTGTCTGAAGTAACCTCTCTTCGAACGAGTTCATTTTTTAAAAAAATTAAAATATTCTTAATAAATAGCTGGATTGTGTGTCAGGAGAGTAAACCCAAATGCGCGACAATGTTTACGAAAATGTAAAATGAATGCTCATATTATAATTAGTTTTAAGCGAACTGCAATTTTAAACCTCACAGAATTAGCATCTAGAATTAATGTTAAACAATGAAAAATAATATAAAATTCCAATGAAGAATAATAGTGTTATTTTTAATATTTAAAACTAGAAGACTTCAAAATGTTTTATCCCGGTGGCAGACACACACTCGATACTAGCGTTAATGGTCACGCGGGATGATTGAGTCACCCCAATCCTTTTTTTTTATAATTATTTTATTGCACTCGATACAAATCATGATTCCAGTGAATAATTTAATTAAGAGAAAGTAACTTACCTATACTTTCAAGAACTTTTCAATTTTTCTTTGGTAACAAATAAACAGTTTTGCCAGAATTAACGATTTTGTGATCTGTGTGTCCCGAGCGACCACTTCCGGGTTAAAAGTGTATTCATCAGTAGCGCA
>BMAV01008046.1:19103-32184 GCA_019973955.1 Trichonephila inaurata madagascariensis | reverse complement strand
ATATTTACAATTTTCCAAGTATCATCCTTATTATTTTGTTTACATGTATTATTAAAATATTCTAAACAGGATTCTATTTTCATGTCATTTTCAGAATCAAAAGGGATTATATGAGGTTCAATAGAATCTTAATTATTTATACTATTAATATTTTCAGCCATATTGTTCTGATTACTCTCTTTTTCTACATATTATTCTTCTTGAGTTGACATTTTTAAGTTAGATCTATGAATTATTCAAATTAATTAAATTAACTTAAAAAAATTTTAAGATTATGAAATACCAAAAATATCAGATTTAAATATTAATACAAGTCAAAACATTTGACACTGTAAATTACCAAAATTCTGATATTAAACACTAAAATAAAAGTTATATTTCTCATTTCAGTAAATCAGATTTTATCACAATATATATAACTCTTAACACCATTACACATACCAAATAAATTGTATCAATATAAAATTCTCAGCATTAAAATATCAAAACCTGAGTATTAATTCAATTTCCATGTATAAAAAAATATATATTTGAAAACTCTATAATTCTCATATTAAATAGGGGCTGCGGGGGGTAGCCCAGTGGTCAAGGTATCGGCTCATGGCAGGAATGTCATGAGTTCGAGCCCAGTTCGACCAAACCCGCCCGTGTAGGGCAGCGATGCACGTTAAATCTGTCAAGAGCTGAAACGTCCTCCCGTTGGTGTGGTGGTTAGGAAAGGCCAGCTCAGGTGTCGTCCACGTCACTTAACCATGGTTCAAAATTACGTGGTCCGTCTCCAAAAGCCCTCGTGTAGCTGAACAGTGCGACGTTAATATTCACTCACTCATATCGAATTTCAGAAATAATCATGACGAACTGTGTATTTTTCAAAATATAACATTAATTTTGAGTAAATTTAGCCTGAAACTTCAAAAATGTAAAGTTAACATTTTAAAAATAATCATTCAAAAACCAATACTGAAAAATATAGAATCAATTTAGAGTATCAGATTATTTCAAATTTCAGAAATAAACCCAATTATTTTATAAAATACTGCACAGAAATAATAAACTTTTAAGTTATTCGAAAACTTGATATTACTTGAAATATTATTCCACTCTGGTAAAATTAAATTGCACATTCTTGCAAATGATAGCTGATAGAAATAAAAAATATTTGATTTTTCAGATAACTATTGTAATAATCAAATTAATTGTATTTGTTTTGTTGTATTGCTAATTAAACATCTGGCAACATCTTTAGTGTTTACCATTCTACTGTAACGCTTGCTGTGTGCTTCGTGCTTAGAATCTTTTTTACTTAATAAATCTTTAATTCCTACTGCAAAGTATTTCTGCAACAGGTTAAGGACCCAGGAATCGCTAAAATTTGCTAAGTGTCTTCGTGAAAAAGTTTAAAAAAAAATTATAAGTAAAATACCGCGTGTATTTGTTAGGTCTAAGCCCGTGAACAGACTGAAATGGAATTTAAAGACCATATTGAAAAGCTTGTAGGAGCTGCAACTGGAGCACATGGAAGCGGCCAATCGAACTTTTGTTGCGACATCACGATGTTGTTTGTGGAGATGGGAAAGACCGAGGCTTCAGCTGAAGCGCATGAGAAAGCGCAGAAAGCTCTTATTAAGGACGACTCCCAACGGATTCTTGCGAGAAATATGGACGCCGAATTGACAGCGATATGCTAAGAGTGTGTGGGAAAAGTTGCTGTCGGTGTATGAGCAGAGCAACGGCTGGATCGTTTTATGGAGTTTTTTCGCAGTGATAAAGAATTGGAGGACGATATTGTAAGTCATATTGCAAAGCTGCAGAGAAACTTCAGAGAATTAAATGACGAGCTAAGGTGTGTTGTTAAGACAACATTGTCGGATCTTCTGCTGATGAGTAGAATCATGTCCACATTGCCATCAGAATACTTCGAGTTGAAGAGTGTGTGGGAATCGGTGCCAATAGAGGAGAGATCAGTCAATAAATTGACTGAGAGACTTCGACTTATTGAAATGAGGCTACCGTCCAAGTCAGCAGATTCCACAGCCCAGGTTGCTACTAGGGAGAAAATTTTCAAGAAACCTGAGAGGAAATGTTACAGGTCATCTGGAAAGAAAGCAAACCAAAAGTTGAAGGTGATGCTTTTGTATCTACTGTGGAAGGTGTTCCAGAAAGAAGTGTGGATTGCCGACAGTGGAGCATCAGCTCACATGACAAAGCACAAAAATTATTTTGTGGACTTCACTCAATTCAACTCACCTCAGCCAGTATATGTGGGAAATAGTGATGCAATTATGACTTATGGACATGGAATTCTGAATATTGAAATATGGATCAATAGTATTATCTGACATGACTCAGAGAGAAATTATCTGACAGAGGTGTGGTATGTTCCTGACATCAGTAGAAATCTATTTTCCATCAGCCAAACCTTAAAAAAGGGCTTAAGATCCAAGCATCAAAAGATGAGTGTTCCCTCTTGAGAGATCACAGAGTGTACATGAAAGGTGTAAGAACTATGCATGACTTATATGCATTAGAAATGCGTTCTGTATCCAGAAATATCTGCTGAAGTATTTGTTGCCTTAGCAGACCAATCCTTACAATTGTGTCATGAAAGACTGTGTCATCAAAACAAGGCTCATGTTAGGGATGCACTGAGCAAATATCGAATAAAAAGTGATGTAAAAGACAGCAAAATATGTGATAGTTGTTATTATGGCAAACAAGGTAGTCGTCCCTTTGGAACAAGGAAACAAAGGGCTACAACACCAGGAGAATTGATATAGATGTATGTGGTCCAATGCAGCAACAGTCTCTATGTGTTGCTAAATTCTACGTTTGTTTCAAAGATGATTTCACCAAATACCGTCGGGTATTTTTCATGCAGTCCAAGAATGTAGTTTCCAAGTGCCTTGAAACTTTTCTTAATGAAGCAAAAAATGCTGGGCATACAGTCAAGGAGGTACTAAGTGATGGTGGAGGAGTGGTTATAAATTCAACTGTGAAGAGTATTCTTGAAAAATTTGGAATCTCTTCTCGTATGTTAATGCCTTACACGCCTGAACAAAATGGAGCTGCAGAACGTGAAAACAGAACTATTGTAGGAAGTGCAAAATCTATAATTTATGCTACAAATCTTCCTTTGAAACTGTGGGAAGAAGCAGTAAACACGTCTGTTTATGTGTTGAACAGAACAGGCGCTACATCAGTTAAAAAAAAATGTCCTTATGAACTGTGGTTTTCCAAACAAGTTATCAGTACAGATCACCTGCGTGTATTTGGAACGGAGTGCTTTGTCTGTGTATCTCAACAAAAAAGGAGGAAATGGGACAAAAAGAGTGTCAAAGGAGTCTTTGTTGGCTACAGTGGTGAAAAAGATGGTTATAGAATACGGATAAAAGATCAGAACAAGGTTATTCTGAGTCGAGATGTGATATTTCAAAAGGAAAAATCTAGCTGTGTTCTACTGATATTCAAAACTCAGGTATGGAAATAGTGAAGAAGCCTCTTCAAACACCAGACGCAGATGTGGAAAAAAATAGAGGAGATATCATGTAGTGCTGAAAATAAAGAAGAAACCTTAGCTGAGCAGAGTAGCAGAAATTTGCGCGACAGGTCTATATTAAAGATTCCAGCCAAATTTGGCAACTTTGTTCTATTGGCAGAACACATAGAACCTGAGACCTACTAAGAAGCAATGGCTTCTGAAGATAGGGACAAATGGCTTGCTGCTATGAAGGAAGAGTTGGAATCTCTATCCAGTAACAACACCTGGGTACTTGTAAATTTACCCTCTGACAGAAAAGCCATAGGTAATAGGTAGGTGTTCAAGGTAAAGCAAAATGCTGATGGAAATTTACAGCGTTTTAAAGCTCGACTTGCTTCTAAAGGATACAGACAAAAATTTGGAGTTGATTTCACTGAAACCTTTAGTTCTGTAGTTTGGTGGGATACCATCAAAACTGACCTGATCATTGCTGCTGCTCGAAAACTGAAACTGGGTCAGTTTGATGTAAAAACCGCTTTTCTGTATGGAGACTTCTCCGTGGATATCTACATGGCTCAACCTGAAGGATTTAGTGATAGTTCTAGTCAGGTACGCAAATTACTTAAGTCTATATATGGTTTAAAACAAACACCAAGGTGTTGGGATAAACGTTTTAAAAGTTTTGCTGAGAACAGTGGATTGAAGCAATCTAACTGTGACCCATGTTTGTTTTTTAATGATGGAAAATCAATGTATGTTGATGATGGAATCATTGCAGCAGATGAAGAGCAAACACTGTGAATCTGTTTCTTAAAAAGCTTAAAAGTGAATTATCTGCAGTAATAGGTGAAGCTAATTATTTTCTTGGTATGCAAATTGAGCATCTTGAATGTGGTAAAATTTTTATACACCAAGAAGCTTATTGTAGGAAGATCCTATCTCGCTTTGATATGATTAATTCAAGTCATGTTACTACACCTGTTGGAAAGGGTGCCATTACTACAAATGATTCAGTATCTCTTTCGGCTGATGTACCCTATCGTGAAGCTGGGGGTAATCTTATGTTCCTGGCTATTGTCACCAGACCCGACATAGTATATGCAGTGGGAGTGCTTTCCCAGGTTTTAGATAAACCTCAACAGATACACTGGACCATGGTGAAAAGGATCCTGAGGTATCTTAATGGAACCAAAAGGTGGGGCATTCTATATCTGGGTGTTTCTAGTGCTACTGTTGAGTCATATAGTGACTCGGATTATGCTGGGGATCCATTAACCAGGAGATCAACATCAGGAATGGTGTTCAAGAATAATGGAGGTGCTATAGCGTGGAGAAATCAACGACAGAATTGTATTGCTCTCTCCCCAACTGAAGCAGAATTTATTGCATCAAGTCAAGCTGCAAAAGAGGCAATTTGGTTGAACAATCTTTTAAAAGTACTGTGCTGTATGACTTCTGTTCCAAGTCTTCAAATGCATAACCAAAGTGCCATCCGTTTAGCGAAAAATCCTGAGTTCCATAATAGGACCAAACATATTGACATCCGTTACAAATTTATAAGAGAACAATATGAAAATAAGCAACTTAATGTCATAAATTGTAGTAGTGAAGTTCAGGCTGCTGACATACTCACTAAACCTCTTGATAAAGATAGATTTTTAAAACTCAAGTTAATGCTAGGAATGTATAATTTTGTAAATTGATTAGTGCATGTGTATACATATATTATATTATTAACATTGCTATTGTGTATTTAATGTATTATTCTATTTTCTTGTAGCATGTATATTCTAAGTGACTGATTTTATTAGTGCATTTACATGCATATGTACTTTTTTAAAAATATTGTCAGATTATTTTGATTTAGGGAGAGTATTGTAATAATCAAATTAATCGCGCGTATTCGTTTTGTTGTATTGCTAGTTAAACATCTGGCAACACTTTTAGTGTTTACCATTCTACTGTAACGCTTGCTGTGTGCTTCGTGCTTAGAATCTTTTTTACTTAATAAATCTTTAATTCCTACTGCAAAGTATTTCTGCAGTAAATGTGGTGGGTTTCGCTGACTTCAAATACTCTCTCACTTTTTAAAATTTAATGAAGACTATTTGTTGAATTTTTTTTTCACGGATTAGCTTCCTTTCGCCCACAAAAAATTCATTTTCGTAGACGAATGCAGTTTTTTAAAAAAATTCCCCATAGTAGCGGAGCAGAAAATTAATTTTCCCGCACATCTTGCGCAAAACTGAATCAAAATTTTTCGTTTCTTCACGGCAGATGTTTTCACCCTTCCAACTTGTGTCCTGAATGACGAGATGGTTAGGCTTTATTATTTTATTTTTTCCATGATTGTGGTGAGCTTAAGAGATGTTGAATGGATGAAGAATTTTGATAGTTTTTTTTTATATTTTCATTTTATTATTTCGATTGACAACATACTCACACAGATATAACAAAGGACTATTTATAAAAGAAGGGCAGATCCCAATTTTCCCTGAAAATCTCGGCTTTTATATAAAGCACAGACCGGAAGTTACAAAACTCACATCACTTCAGTGAACGGATCTTGTGATTGGTGGACAAATATCGTATGAGGTGATTACATAAGAAATAATTGAAAAAACGCTGAGTACATAATTTTGCAGTGTTAAAGTTACGATTACATCATGTTAGGCTGGTAAGCTAACAGTTAATTATTTACCCGAAAGTCCGGAAGGGTCAAACGACGCTAGGCATCATTGGGAAACTGGAACGTGAAGCGTTCCTCCGTCCCATACTGAAGTATTTGGGCTCTGACGTTGAGGGGCCTTTATTGAGTTAGTGTATCCTGATTGGTGGACGTGGAAGGAGAAAGGGGGAGTGGCTAAGAAATGGTTTCAGCGGTTTCAAAAAAGTCCAAAGTTCTTGCTAAGCAGACGAGAAAGACTCGCCTGCTATTGGTCGTCAGGGATCAGTGAGCAAACATTCTATTGGTTGTCCTGGTGTCAAGGAGAAATTAAAGACTTAGGAAAAATTTTAAAAGTTACAAAAGCTAGGTTGCCTGTGTGGGTAGCAGAATTAAGATTTAAATAGAATAGAATATAAGAATAGAAAAATGAAAAATTTTAAACTAAAAAATTAGCATTTAGACTGAGTCATTCACCACAGGGGAATGACTAAGAATTATTGTTAGGGGGGATTATATGAGTCCAGTAAAATTCTTCTGGGCCTCTTATTATTTAAGTTGGGATCGTAATTTTCTAAGTTTAAGATATTAGAGTTATTGATGTTAGGAAGATTGTCAAAGAATTTAACTGCAAGTTTTTGAATGTAGGCTTTAAATGGCAAAATTTTGAGAACTTTGTAAATTTCTCTATATTTTTGGTATACTTGCATGATCTAGTTATACTTCTAATTAAGGAATTTTGAGCATTTTCTAGTAATTTAATATTGCAGTTAGCAGCGTAGCCCCACACAGGGCAACCATAAGTTAAAATGGGACGCAAAACGGCCGTGTAAAGAAGTACTTTGTTATAGAGATACATTTGAGAATTCCAGCAAATTAAAGGGTAAATTGAACGTAATGCGTTCCGGAATTTAGTACACGTGTGTATGATGTGTTGTTTCCATGATAAGTTTTTCTCTAGAATTAGTTCTAGGTACTTCGTGCTCTGAGACGAGTCCAGGAGGGTGAAGACCGTTACAATTTAAAAAGCTTTTAAATGGAAATTATTACATATACACCCAACTCTTTTCTTACAAGGTCTTATTTACAGGATTCTCAAATAACACGGCACACGAATTTTACGATTTTTTTGCTCTAGCTCGAATCTCCAAATATTTAGGAACTCGTGCCCTTTGGATGAGGAAGATTTAATCGAATTTCTGACAGTTTTTAATAATGACGAAGGAAATTCAGTTAACAGCTGATTTAATTCACGAGGGGGTGAAATATTTGTTACAAGTATAAAGAACATTTTCTTTCTCATGATCCTGTCATACAGCGTGCATTAAAATTTCAACGTAATCTTAAGTTTTGTAACAATTTGAGTTACCTCCTCCTCCCTCAAAAAAAAAAAGCTAACAACAGACTTTGTAATAACAAGAAAAACCGTTAGTAACAAACGAGCATTTTCATTTGAATCAAAACCGACATTTACGCAAGACATATCTGTCGCTTCTACTGATGATAGCATTTTTCATCCAGTTCGTACTAAGCGTTGTTATCAAGTAGCGATGAATAATTGTTAGTATTTTTTTTATTCCTAAATTCAATTTTAACTTCTAGACTAAATTTTCACTACACACCAATTTTATTTATTGATTTATTTGAAAATAAAAATGAATCGTTTTTATCTTATAAATTTGCAACATGGATTTTATTATTACTTTTTTTGCAAGATTTTTGGGAAAATATTTTGAAATTTTTCATCTTACACGATTTTTTTAAAATTGTGAAACATATCCTGAAATTTACCGCATGTACTTTTTACATGATTTTTCTGCACGTTTTTCTTTGGAACGTATCTACGGGTAAAAAAAGAGTTTATGAAGAGTTGCACACTCACTCACCTTAAAAATATTCCAAATACTTAAATCAAGTCAGATAAAAGCAACATTTTTTTTTCCTTTTTACAGTGGACTCCTTAAGAATCGATTTTCATATAAAGCCCCCGGTATGAAAAAATTACGAAGTGAAATTTTAAAAAAAAACGTAAGGGCAAAACATGCGCTAAATCTATGTCCGGAGAAAAAAGAAAGAGTTTCTACTTTTTCTTCGTTTTTAAAATTGAAATCGTTCTTTTCTTATCAAAATCAGACAAAAAATAATTACAGAATCGGAAAGATCACTTATTTCTCCACGATACGGTATAATTTTTTTTTTTACAAAATAACAAAATTTTGAATATTTTATGATTTTTTTAAATGAGTCAGTATATTGATGCGCTTTTATGAAAAGAGTTTTTCAATTGTTCTGTACGGATTTATTACCACTGTAATGTATCAAAATTCTGTACTAAAAAGTTCATACTTTATTCTTTTAGAATCAATGATTTAAAATATCAATTTTTTTTTTTTTTTTTTTTTTTTTTTTGCGTTTTTTCAGAAAAAATACTCTAAACTCAATTTAAACATTTAATAACTTGGTTATTTATAAAAATAATCATACTGAGCCTTTTTTCCAATTGTCAAAAGTTGTCATCCGTATTTTGTTCAAAGACTGAAAACATCACTTAAAAATTACGGATTTAAAAAAAGTTTTTGTGTATTTCATCTAATACAATTTTTATAAAAAATCATTATAGCAGTTTTCTTTCTTGCATTTTTTGTTTAAAAATTACTGTTATTTGTTATCTATGTGGGAAATTTGAAAAGTATATTTTAAAAACTAAATCCTCAAAAAAAAATTAAAACTTTAAAAAAAATTCGCAAACTACGTTTACTACCGTTTTAGCATAATTTTTAGCGACACTTCATGCCTTAGCTCTTTTGACTATAACAACTGAAATTTGGTGGCATGTGAAGCTGATCACGCAAAAGAAAAAGCTGCCAGAGAGAAGCTTCATAAACTCAGTACGATTGACACTGGAGGGTTAGCATACGAAATTATTTTCGTTGTAGATAAACCCAATATGATAACTGCAAACATCGACGTCGCTGGTGGTTTAGCCAATGGGGCTGTAGGTAAACTATCACACTTTGAACTGGATGATCAAAATAGAGTTCTGCGGGTTTGGCTCCTATTTCCAAACGGTGTTGGTGTTAAAGCACGAGGAAAAGTGGCTGGTTATGCAAATGCAAAAGGAATCGGAAGAGGAATGGTTACTATCAACCGTAGATCTGCAACAGTTCCTCTCAACCGAAATATTTACCGAAATCGATTCAAGATAAAAGGAATCATTTCCCATTGAAACCAGCCTGCTCCTTGACAATTCAAAAATCGCAAGGATTGACATTTGATTAAATTGTTTACAAATACAGCTAGGCACATTCACAGAGCCCTTGGTCTACGTAGCCATATCCAGGGTTACGGCTCAAGAAGGACTTCACATTGTACATACTGATGGGCCTCACCATTTTTACCACGGCAGACGAAGCAACGAAGCGATGCTTCTGTTACGAAATAAGTTTGCTAGGCTTTCTACTGTTCATCTTACTACAACTGATCAAATTATGATCAATAAAATGAATGGAGGGGATATGGTTCTCTTTTCTCTCAACTGCCAAAGTCTCCGGGCCCATGCACGTGATCTCCGTGGTAATATTGTGCAAAAAGCACATATTTTGATGTTATCAGAAACATGGCTTCGCAATGAGGAATTAGTTGAAATGTAAAAATTTAAACGCATAACACAGTATAGACGAGATGTGAGAAGAAATACCCAGTACTTTAATCAAACTAAATCTAATTTGGGAGATATATGTCCTGCGAAATGCACTTTACCTTACTGTAAACCCATTGTTGTCGTCACAGTTTATATTTCTGTCAATCAGAATGTTACTGACATTATAGATTATATCCACGAGACATTACTGGCATATACAGATGATGGTTCGAAACTACTGGGGAAACAGCATCATTTACTTCCACTCATACCTGGTGGCGATTTCAATATTGATTTCGATTAAGATGAAGGATTGAGATTAGTTGAATTTTTAAAATCAGAGCTTAATTTAGGTTTCGTTTCTGGTAAAACACTGGGGACGACTAGGTATGGTATAACCATTGATGTGCGATGTTTTTACGATTCGTAAATCAAGTATCATACTTTAGTTACCACAAGCCTCTTGTCATAGTGATTAATAATGGCAAGAGAATGTAACTAATACTCAACGTGATATTAATAGTGAAGTTAAAATCAACCTTCTTAAAATGTACAATGAGTAACATATATTTCTATACATTATTTTACAAAAAACAATATGAAAAATGTGAATAGAATAAAAGAAATGCATGCATGAATTATATGAGATGCGTCTACTGTAATCCAAAACTTAAGGAGTAAGTGCGTCGGAGCACTTTTTTTGAGTCTAAATGACCCCCTTCTTTAATCATTAAGTTCAACGTTTTGGACAACTCCTATCTTTAGTAAGCTGGAAACAAAGATCAAATGATTTGGTACAATCAAAAATAGAACAGCGATGTTAATTTGCATAAACATTTGGGAAAAAATCGGGTGGTTTCAGTTAAAAAAGGCTATGATCCACTTGCTTCACCAAAAAATGCAGTCAAATGTAATTAAGGTTTTAAGGTTAGTTCATTCAAAAAGAAGAAAATATTTAAAAATCAATTTCACTCGTTTTTTGAACATGTTAAAAATGAAAAACAGAAAAAATATACATAAGTTCCAGATGTACTTCGTTTACCAAATAATTATTTCATAATTTAATCAACTGTTTACTTACATTTCTCAGCATAATAAATGGAAGAAGATAGTTTCCATTGAAATTCATTGCCTTTTCTCTTTCAATACGTATTAACTAAATTTAAACGAAATTGTTAAAATAGTCATGAAGACAAAGGAGCAATGTTTCTCTGAATACTGCAATTACAGGCGGCTCGTAAGTAAACAAAAAAACAGTTTTATGACCTGCTACTTATTTTTGATTACTGAAGTATTAATAAAGCTCTTAATTTCAAGATTTGGATGGAAATTATTACAGAAGTTTAAAGAAGTATAAGGTTTCAGTATCATCAAATAAAAAACAACGTTATTTATAAAAGCCAATTCTGTGTTATTTACGCCATGTAAACAATCTTATAAATATATTTATATATGTTGCTGTGTTTCGTAAATTCTTTTGGGTTTTTAAACAGACAGTAAACAAGAAAAGAATTTTCACATATTTGCATGCAGTATAACATGTGTATATCACGATTATACACAACACTAAAATTTCACTCTGAAGTAACACTCCGACTGACAAACAAAAAGCTAACTTTTTTTTTCTTTTGAAAATAACATAACATTTAAAAAAAATTATTTTGATTGAACTATCTGTACCTGTTAAAAATATTTCATTAAGTAATTAATTATAGCAGAGAAATATCGCAATTTTGCAAACTCATGTTTCATTTTTAAGGTAGGAGGCCCCTGACCCACCCCCAGGATGTTCTCCATCAAAATTGGGGTGGAACCGAGCTAAATCATACTGTCACCTGTATGGTGCTCAAGGCTACGGCCAATGACAAGCGTACATCTAGCCCCTTGCCATGATGAATTCCGTGGGCCTCGATCTGACAACGTCAGACATGTGGCATTAGCAACAACAACCATTTCTAAGAAAATAATGTCGGGATGAAAAGCCGCAACAAACTACTATTTTTCACTATTTACTAACTCTAACTCATGAAAAAGAACCTTAGTAATTTTATCACTGAGAACAATAAATTTTAAACTACAAATAAAATAATAAATTATTCTACTCTCAGTTCTAACAAGATAGAATATTTTATAAAATAATGATTAGCTAATGTTTAAAGTTTCTTATTAAAAACTGCTATCAATTAGTAATTTTTTTTTAATTCTTTGTAAAAAGTAGATTATTTACCTAACACACGAGTTAAAAAAATGATATAAAACTCAGGGGCAAATAAATCAATGCTAATTTGGTAACAATGTTAAAAGTGCAAGCAAAACAGGATAATTTAAAATATTGAGGTGCATATTTTTAAATCTTCGAAAGCAGATTGCCATAATTGTCACATTTATCAACTTTAGAAAAGGAATTCAAATAAATTGTATCATTTAATTACGTAGTTTGACTTTTTAATTCAAACTGATGATACCAAAAATGCATGTTTTGAATGAATGTTTTTGAAAGCATATTAAAATTACCCCATGTTCTGTTCAGTGATATAAACCGATACCTTTAACTAATTCAAAGCAACGAGAATTTTTAATTTAACCCACACCCCCCAAAAAAATCATTTGGAGAAACCACTTTTTCGAAAAATATAAATGTGCCATTTCAGAACAGGAATGAACTCCAAAGCAACTGTAGCTGCGTCCCCCCTACAACCACTTCTGAGTAGGAATTGGGAACTTCAGAGATGGTTCGTTTTGTTTGCTTTCCCTCAAGTAGGTACTGATTTAGCATGTTAAACAAGAGTTTCGAAGAGTAAAGACCCCATCGAATTTCACTAATAGCAGCTGCAGTGGCTCTAAGGAAGTCATTAATCAAAATTTGGGAATATTTATAACTCCAGAGGCCAAAGACTTTAACTCTCTTAAAGAAAAATAGATCAGTTCAGATCTCAGAAGTCATTGAATGAAGTCTTTCGAGCAACCAAAGTGAAAAATCACATTGAGCTGCATTTTCATGTAAGGGAATAAGAGCAAATGCCTAATTAATGACAAAACAAACACTTTGGGGCTATCAATCAGGTAACAAGATCTCAAACTAGAATTATAATATTGTAATTTATACTTGCTCTGTTATAATCAAATGCACCATCCAATTTTCTTACTTTCAAGATATCCATAGCTATCCTTGAATTATTTTTAAGTCTTAGAATTTGACATCTTTAATTTTTATAGCAATAAGTCGTCACCTTAAAAAATGCAAATATTTAAATGTTTAGTTAATTATGGATGTGTGTGTGTGTGTGTGTGTGTGTGT
>BMAV01008046.1:0-18215 GCA_019973955.1 Trichonephila inaurata madagascariensis | reverse complement strand
CCCCCCCCCCCCCCCCCCCCCCCCCCCCCCCCCCCCCCTCTAAAATTTTCAATGGAAAAAAAAACACGTAATTCATTTAAAGAGTACTGCAGAATCATCTATCCCTTCGCGTCCAACTATTCTTGTGAAAAATTACTTTCACGTAGCTAAGAGTTTTGCGGAATTTAGCATAATGTAGAGAAAAAATCCTTCAAAAATCAATAAAATAAAAAAAGAGATCTTTCAGAAATACATTACTGATGAAGAAGTTTCTCTCCTAATTTGCATCAGACTTTATCCAGAAACAATAAACGCTACTGAAAAAAAAATTAGTTTGTAAAATTCTCTGCATTGATTTATTATCAAAATAATGAGAAAGGAATAAAAATAAAATCAGTAATAGAACGGTAAACTAAAATTTTGTAAATACGAAACCTAAAATATGCTGTATAAAAACATCCGTTTCTTCATTATTACATCATGTTTCTTGTTATAATAAAAAAAACCATTCAATCATCCACTGTATTACTGAAACATGATAGCTCAAATGAGTGAGTGAATTTTAACGCGCACTCTTCAGTTACAAGAGAGCTTTTGGCTCCGGACCCCTCGTAATTTTGAACCATGGTCAAGTGATGACTCACTAATGAAGCTCAGTTATAAAAGTGCACATCTGGATCAAAATAGTCAACTTTAACTATTATCAAGAGAGAGAAACAGTATTTATATATAAAAATTGTACATCGCAGTTCCCTATGTGGTACTTTTGACCGAAGACAGCGAAACAGTTCAATCAAAATTGAGAGTATAATAAAATGAACCAAAATAAGTAAAAACTTGTAAATGCTTTGTAGTTACTAGAATAAAATACTATTTTTACATTCAAATTTTTAGCGATATTTAAAGTTTCAGTTGCTGCAGAAATGTGACTCTAGTCTTTTTTTAGTACTACATAAAGCAAATTTAAAGGAAAAAAAACCATGTCTTATATTACGTGCGGCTTGTTTTTAAATAATTCCTTTCATCTCTCTCAAAGTGATTGATATTAGGTGCCTAAGAGACACGTAATATGAAAATTAAAGAACCCTCTAAATATTAGATTTCAGATATTAAGCTATATAAAATATGAGCAAATAAATATTTGCTTCGGCATTCAAACTTTTTAATTCATGAAAGGTCAGCTTTGCTAGTCTATCATCAGCAATCTTCTTACCAGAGTTACAGTTACAATTAATATCTTTGTTAGGGATTTAGAGCACAACAAAGGCTATTATCCCATACATCAAGTATCAATATGTTAGTATATGTCAAAATATTTCAGCTTCTGAATAAAAAATCTGAATGTTGTTCTGTTTGATATAGCTTTCTCCAGTAATTCTTTAAAGGTGATATTGCAACGAGGATCAATCTTGAGAAAAACTTTAAGGTGATTTCGAGGGTGAGTATATCTATTGTGCATTTTAATAAAATATGCTCCAAGTCATTTAAACGATTACAAGAACTGCACATTACATTATCCATTAAATTAAATTTTTGAAGAAGTCCTGGGGTAATAATCATTTTGCTGAAGATTCGAGTGCATAGGATTTCATCTCTTCTATTATTTGTCCATTTAGATATCATGCTAATGTTTATAATATTGCCCAAATTTTCAAAATATTTGCTTGAATAAAAATTATTGTTTACTTTTTCAAGTCTTTCTTGATATATTTTTCTACTGGTGTCTTCTGAAGCAATCCAATCAATATAAACGTCAGACTCCATGACAGATCTTGCAAGATAATCCGCCTGCTCATTCCATAATATATTAGAGTGTCCCGGAGTCCAAAGTAATATCAGTTTATTGGTATGATATGATTGTATGTAAATTTTACTAGCTAGTCTGTGAATCGCACTATGTGATTTAACAGAATAATTTTGAAGAGCATGGAGAACAGAGAGACTATCAGATAAGATTAGCAGATTTTTGTTGGAACAGTCAGATCATCTAAAGCTTGGCAAATAGCCAACGCTTCAGCAGTATAAAAATAGTTATTGTGATTTATTCTGTAAGCAAATGAGAGATTTTCTGTGATACCAGCTATGGATGTTATTTGATCATTTTTCGATGCATCGGTGGTTATTATATGGAAGTTCTGAAAATCATGCTCAACTGTTTCTTCAAATAAACCCCCTATAGCTTGAATTGGTAACTTTTTCTCTTGAAATTTGAAGTTATTGGTATATATTTTACATGGGAGAAATGAAAAGGATGATATTCTGGGGATTGTAATGATTTGGTTACTATTAGCATTTAAAAAGTGTAGTATACTGATAATATTATTTTTATCCTCCTTTATAATTTTTAAATTCAGATCATCAGGGTTATTGCTATATAATGGGGAAAAAGTTTGATTGGAGATTTGAGAAAGAAAAAATTTATTTGCCAGTCTTCTGATTTTGTCCGAGAGAATTTCTTGTGCAGACAGTTTCATTAATACAATATTTGGTGTCCATTGTGGGAGACCTAGTGCAATTCTGGGAGCTTTAGTTTGTATTACATTAAAATGCTTCAACTGATTGTCAGACCATTTATTTATTATATGACACGTGTAAAAAAAGGTGTTACAGATGCTATTAGTGATTAATTGGATAAGATTTCAGCCCTGGGACCATAATGCTTATAAGCCATACCTTTAAGAGCATTAAGTTTTTTCAGTGCTTTATTTTTCATTTGATGCGTGATATTGGTATTTTGATTCCGTTTCGAGAAATATACTCCTAAATATTTAATAGAAGATTGCCATGGTAGAGGGGTCCCCCAGCTAGTAATATATTAGGAAATGACTGAATCCTTTTGTTCGAAAGTTCAGCTATTGTACTTTTGTCTGGGCTTAAACTCCATTTCCAATAATTACACCATTGACTTATTCTTTCTAAGGTATTTTATAATTTACAACAGATGATATCCAGCGATTGATGTGATGAATAGATAAAAATGTCGTCAGCATATATGGAACACTCGACTCCAGTCTCCAATGTTTCAAAAAAGTCATACATATAGATAGTGTATAGTAATGGAGACAATACACTACCTTGGGGGAGTCCCTTAAGCAGTGTTTTTTTCAGATGAAAGACATCTCCTCCATCGAATTTGCAGTGATCTGTAAGATGAAAATTCATGCATCCAAAGCGCTATTTTCCCATTTATACCAATTTGTAAACATTTGTAAATGAGACCGTCAATATATACGGAGTCATAAGCTCTTTTTATATCTAAGCTAACTCCCACGAAATATTTTTTTTCCATCTTTGCGTCTGTAATTGCTTTGTAAATTATATAAGTTGCTGTTCTGTTATCTTTAAAAGGAACAAATCCATAATGTTGTTGATGTAGTTTTTGTTCTGTTATCAGGAAGTAGGCAATTCGATTGGCTAAAATTCTTTCAAATGTCATAGAAAAAACAGAGGTTAAAACGATAGGTCTATATGAGGAGATTTTAGTTTTATCTTTGCATGGTTTGGGAATTGGAAGAATTATAGCATGCTTCCATTCCTTTGGGACAATTGCCTTATCAAATATCTGTTGAAAGAAATTTAGGATTATCGTTCGTTCACTATGATTCAATAGTTTCAAGAATTTAGCCGGGATCTGATCTGCACCTGGGGTTGTGTTCTTAGCAGATTTTATTGCTCTATTCGATTCAGATATATGAAAGGGTTTGTTGATTAAACTATTATCTTGGGCAAAAAAATCCAAAGGGAGTGGCTCATGGATAATATTATTGGATGCGAAGTTTTCTGCAAAGAGTGTTGCTTGAATATGTGGATGATATATTATTCTGTTATGTATTTGAAGGAAATTCAGTGTTGATTCAGGATTTTTTTTCATTACGATTTTCTTGATGATGTTAGAGAATATTCTTGGATTAGTAACATTATTGCATACTGTATCCCAGTATTTCTTTTTGGATTTTTTGATATAAAATCGGAGCCGGCTGGAATATTGCTTATACTGAATCCACAATTTGGGTGAGATTCCCCGAATGGCTTTTTTTCTAAAGTATTTCTTAAGTTTGTAAAGGCAAGCATTATTTCACCAGGGAGGAAAGATTCTATTAGAGATTTTTATATTTCTAGTATTATTTGAAATTATTTTAGCAATATTGTCAGATAGATTATGATTGTAATCGTCTATTTTAAAAACTGTTGATTTTGCTTGTTTTATTACTGAGGGCCAATCCATTTTTTTTTTTATAGTTCGTTTAATCGGGTTATGAAAATTAAAATCTGTGATAACAGGACAATGGTCACTATTGTAGAAGCTGTCTACAACAAAAGTGTTGCTGTGTCCGATGAGACTTGAAGAGCATAAAGTAAAATTCAGAAGAGCACTAGAGCCAACATTGTTTCTATGCGTTGGAACATCAGTATTTAGAATAACGAAATTAGAATTTGTTAACCAATCCAGAAAGATTTCACTGTATTGAGAAGTATGATTTGAGCCCCACATTGGTTGATGCAAATTAAAATCTCCGAAAATAAAAACTGGGTCCACTAAGGAATCAAGAAAAGAATTAAGTTGTGTAATATTAAGTCCTCGAGATGCTTATAAATTTATTAGATGAAAAGGGAAGTATCATTAATTATAATTTGCAGTATTAAAATTTCGTAGTCTGAAGATGGCATATTGTTAAAGGATATTTGTCTGGCAGAAATATTTGATGGTACCGCTATCAGCAGCCCTCTTCCTGGTCTGTCAAGTCTGTCTTGTCTGAAAATGATTTTACCTGGGATTTGCACAAATTGTCATTAGGTTTTAAAAAAGTCTCTTGAAATATCAAAACATCTGCTTGTGAAAAGGGAGGAATTTTTAACCAAATACGTTTGTTTTTTAAGCTTCTACAATTCTATTGTAGAAAACGCATAAAAAATATACTAGACAAAATAAAATATCATTTTTTTTTTTTATTCTTCCGTTTGAGGTTATGAAATTTGTTTACAGATATAGATAAATTTACTATATTTTTAAGAAAAAAGAAAACGTAACTCAGAATTCACGAAAAATATCTGCAATTTAAAACTTTAATATTATCTAATTTCAATATTATTTTATGAATTATCCATATTGTTAGATATACTTTGTATGGATATTTCAATTTTCTGTTGCGGTAGACTTATCTTTTTTTTCTAATAGGCGATGATGGTTGTTTACTAATTTCTATTATTCCTATCAAATGTTTAAACATTGATTCGATCATTATTTGCATCGAGTTCATTATGGCTGTAGTTTGTTTTTCAAGAGCTGCTTGAAAAGTTTCTTCTATATTTTCTAATTTTTTTTCAAATTCTTGTATATTTGGTCCTGGGGCTGCTGTTTTTACTGCTACAGCGTAATTTGCGGAGTGAGTTTCCTTGAATTTTCGTCGAGCCTCTTCCAAAATTAAGTGCTTAGTACATTTAAATTCGAGAACTTTTTTTTTTTTTTCTTTTATAAAAGTGGGACAGTTGGGGCAGTTTGCTGGATGGTCTCCTTTACAGTTTGTGCAATTTGAAGGGTTTGTACATTGTCCAGAATGGGATCCTCCACAATTAATACATCGAACATCGATGGAACAAAAACGTGAGGAGTGCGTGAAACTGTAACAATTGTTATACATTGCCGGAGTCTGTCTATGAATAATTGAGTTCTATGATTTAAAAAAACCAAAGTTTTATTCATTTTGGTGTATTTATGCCCAGAATAGTAATTAAGACAGGAGAAGCTTCTTGGCGACTATTTTTCTTGATGAATCTATGAATTTCAACAATTTCAATATCATTTGAGTTTTTTAATTCAGTTGCCACATCTTCCAGCTGTACATTAGTTGGGATCACAAAAAGCAGGAATCGCGATAGCTTTTACTGGAATATTTAGTATTTGCTCAATAGCTGTAATATCTGAACAGCGCATACAGGATCCGAGGTGCTTATTTTTATTTTTCCACTTCGAGTGAAGTACATATGCGTTATTTTATCATGTCTTGGTATTCTGTTCTTTAATTCAGCATGTAATAAGTGGGGGTTCGATTGAGGGATGTTTCCGGTTTTTTCTCTATGTT
Organism: Trichonephila inaurata madagascariensis; assembly: GCA_019973955.1. NCBI lineage: Eukaryota > Metazoa > Arthropoda > Arachnida > Araneae > Nephilidae > Trichonephila > Trichonephila inaurata. The sequence continues at coordinate 12,156 of BMAV01008046.1, read as the reverse complement.
CAAGTAATATTGTAATTTCATTAAAACTTTTATTGTCAATTCGCAGAATTAATTCTTGGGGTGTCTGGGTAGATTTAAAATATTTATAATCTGTATCTTCCTTCATGTTATCGTTCATTTTTGCTTCATCGGATTCCGTAATCCGGAATGTTGAGTGACTCGGCTTGAATCCCCTTCAAGCAACAAAATAGAGAAAAAAATAAATTGGTTAACTTACCATAGTCCAGAAAAGAAAAGAGAAATAAATATATAAAATCTCTTTCTTAGAGGTATACCAAAATATTTTAATTCACTGGAAAAAAAACAGCGAAAATTCAGGTCAGAAGCAACAATCTCGAACTTTCAAAACACACGTCCAACACAGACACGTCGACCAAAACCACCGCCTCCACCAATGTTTTCGTTTTCAAAAACAATCTTTTTACCACAAAATTGTGTTATCGTGTAATTGGCTCATATGTGAAGTCACAGTTATTTGAGAGTCTATTCATAAAAAACGTTCTTCACCTGATTTAAATTATGAATTATGGATTTGTAGTACAACGTTTTCCTAAAAAATTAAAGACGTGACAGAAATTCGAATCTTATTTTACCTTATTCATCGCTTCTTTCTTTATACATGTTCTAATTATTTGTTTATTTAAAATTTGTCAAAAACCTTACACGAAGCTTAATATTACTCTTGTACATTTATAAGCTGAAGAAAACTTTCAAAACATCAATACTGGTATTATGACATTTAATTTATTCTTGTTGAAATTTATACTTGATGACTTTGATTTCGTTGTTGAACTTGGTTTGAGTGAGTGAATATTAACGTCGCACTGTTCATCTACACGAGGGCTTTAGGCGACGGACCACGTAATTTTTAACCATGGTTAAGTGACGTGGATGACACCTGAGCTTTCACCCCCTCTCCTAACTACCACACCACACCAACGGGAGGACGTTTGAGCTTTCAACAGATTTAACGTGCATCGCTGCCCTACACGGCGGGTCTTTGGTCGAACTGGGCTCGAACTCATAACATGCCTGCCATGATCCGATACCTTGACCACTGGGTTACCGCAACCCCGAACTTGGTTTGAGAAAATCGATACCAAACATTTTACAAAGCGGGCGATAAGGATAATATTTAGTTAAAAGAAGATCTCTTTTGCAAGTTTTTGTTTTTCTCTCTGAATAGCATCAACTTATTTTGATTAATGTTCCCAAAACGTGAGTTTCTGTAATTTGAATGTACACCGTTATCTTCCCAGCACATTTTGAATTCTTATTACAATTTAGAGACAAATTTTTAATTGCTTTTGATAAGGAAAGTATCATTCTACTCGTTTATAAATTCAGATAGCAGTCTATTTAAAATTTTTAAAATTTTAACAGAATATTTTCTAGCAATGGATATATGCATTAGGGATGGCGTTCTGAGATCGATACTCGGGGCAAAAAAAATCGATTTTTAGATCGATATGTAGCACTGAATCGATTCAGTGAATCGATATGTCATCCTAGAAAATCGACATTCGATTTTTTCTGTTTTAGTAAAAATCATAAAATTATTTACAATTAGTTGTATGTACTATTTTTAAAACCTCTTATATTACGGTGTTGTTGGTTAAGGGTTAATTTACTGGAAAAAACAAAAAAACTATATTTATCATCACATTCACTCAATAGTATATGTGAGTATCTTTGGATCATCTGTTCCTTGTGAGTGCTTTTTTTCGATTGCCGGCAACATCGCAAGTGATGAGCGGAACCGCTTAGATCCCAGTAGACTTGACAAACTGTTGTTTTTTAAAAGCTTAGATATTAAGCACTGAGAACTATAAGCTATATTATCTATTTTTAAACTTTTTAATGTAACAAATACATTTAGAAAATAAATGTTTTCTTTTTTATACCTGATACTTTGATATGGAAGTAAAAATAATTGTAATTGTCGAATTTCCTTTACTAAAAAATTCCCTGATTTTACTGATATAAGAGATAGTTTATTATAGAATCTCTTTCTTGTTTTTCATAAAATGGATTTATATTTACATTGTAAAAGAAGACCTGAAAAAAAATCGATTTTTTAGAAATCGATCTTTTAGAACTCGATTTTTTTGTGAATTGATTCATCAGGTTACGATTCGAATCGATTTAAAAATCTATCTTTTTCGGAAAGAATCACCATTCCTAATATGCAGACATCATTGAACTTTTAAGTATAGGAAAGCATTGCATATAACAAGGTAAACGCTTTCAAAAGGTTCAAAATAATGTGGAAAAAGCCTCAAACAACATGGCATCCTAGCGTCACTCTAATATAGTTGATCAAAATGCTTCAAGTTTTTAAGAGTGAAAAAAAGAAATCCCGTCCAAAACAGAATAAAAAGAGAGATTTTGAGTGCACAAGATAGATCATTAAAAAATTTTCACTTGAGCATGTATGTCGTATCAGATTTGTATGTAGAAAATTCCAATTGACTGAGTATGAAATTCATTTTGTTCCTTGAAAATTGGTGCATTTGAAAAGTGTAATTCTTATTTGTGTGTGTTTGTGATACATATTAATATGCAATACTTTTGTTGAAATATTCTTAGATAAATGTATTTTTCTTAATTAAAATAATACAATCTTACATTTTTAAGGCTTATCTCCATTTTTTTCCAAAGCATTTCGAATAATACGGATATATATATATATATATATATATATATTCATAAAGCATTTTTTAAGAAAGTAATAACCCTATAATACGGATGTTACCTATACATGTTTTGTTTACTTACATTGAAAATAAATTACTATAAAATAGCCCAGTTCTAGATTGAGGAAAAAATGTAATTATTTTTATTATGATAATTTTTTGTTTTGTAATTCATAATAAAATAATAACCCTACAAATGTTCCATTTATATTGCTTCAAATGTTAAGGAATTTTCAAGCAATTAGAAAATATTTTTATTCTTTTTGATTTTCTCTCTTTGTTACATAACACAAAGTATGAAAAACAACAAGAATATGTTTTCTTACTGTTTTTATTGCTTTTTATATCAGATTAAATTATGGAAAGTGTTGGTCTATACTATTAGGATGACTTTTCACAATATCTTTTTTAAATAGCATTAAGTGAATGTTAAATGAAACTCTCTCCAAATCATTAATTACGTGTGCCAAAACTAAACAAATATGCATGTACGATAATTTGAAATATATTATATTATTATGTAGAATACTGATGCAAAATAGACCACCATAATGAAAAGTTTAGAAATTACGACAAGTTAAGATCTTAATTGCAGCTTTCTATTAAAATGGGCTTAAAGACTATGTTTATTGAAAATTTGATCCTACAATATCCAAAATTCTTATAAAAAGGAGGGCTATATATTAGAAAGTTTGTATTAATTTCCTTTCTCAAAGTTGCTCCCTTTGTAAAAACAAACAAAATTTAATGCAAAGAATAAAAAAGTGTAAGGGTTTTTTTCACAAAAAATTGAATATTATCTAAAAGTATATTTTTCGTCCAAGTCCGTTTATTTTTTATTTTATTTATTTATTTATTTATATCTAAGCAAAATTTCGAAGGTCGGTTTTTAAGAGCATAATACAATAATTATTTGAATATTCACAACGATTTCATAATCAATTATTTTATATCGCTAACAAATAAACTACTCGATAATGTACAAAGTATTTTTTAAATTAATTTTCGACTTGTATAAAATAGGTTCTTATCTATAAATTGTTGCATATTAATTTTAATCTCTTAAATCATTTAATCCAGATAAATAAATTATCGCAGAATTTTTGTATTAACATATACTTTAGCCAAAGTTTTTAAAAAAATATTGAAAGCCACGAAGAGAGAATATATAGCTTATTCTAATTTAAATAATATAAAGTCATAACAATCCCAATATTTAAAATTTTTGTAAAATTCTAGTTAAAAATTTCAAAATTATGAAAGAAGATTCATAGAAAAGACCTGTAATGAAAGTTTTATTTTTACACAAAACAATATAATACGTCGAAAGAAATTCAATTGTTTTGGGGTTATTCTAAAGTTTAAAGCTAGTTATTTTTTTTAAGTACTATCAATGCATAATCCAACACAGAAATAAAAAATGACAGAATATACAATTTGAAAAATATAATCATTATTTCAAAAACAACAGGGTTGTAAGACATTCCACAAAGTTGTGGAATGATTCCAAAAATAGTAGAGTAATGCAATGTTGTGAGACATATAGACCGTGTATCTCGTGCAAAAATTTAATGTGTGCTTCATTTGAAAAATAAATCAATAAATGAACTTTATTTTACGGTGTATTGTTGTTACTATTTTAACTTACATATATATAGTGGCAACAAAATTCCTGTTCGTGATGCCCAGGTTCTCAGCCCTCTAACAGCTTAACCGCATTTTGAAACATCGATTTTTGAAAGTAATGGATTAAATAATCAACATTTTAGTCATTTCAATTCATTAAAAAGTATTTAAAGGATTCTTAATTAAATTTATTTGTCTTTGATGCTTAGAACTCGATATAATTTGTCCGAGTTTTTAACACCTCCTCAAAAAGCTCATTGCCATCATTTGTATTTCGTTACTTCCTTTTCAATAAATCTTGAATGTGTTTGTTCTAAAAATCTCTCCTAATCCTTGTAGAATTAAACAATATTTGGATCTATATCTATGTTTTCTACCTTCAATGACTCACATTATGAATATCAATATGTTTTTGTTAAACCTATATTTATTATGGTTATATGTGAATCATGTTTTTGAATATGCTCGTTACAAGGTACCATGGACTTCTTATGAATTTTTTTCCAAATAATGTAAATATTCATAGGAAGGACGAAATGAGTAGGAATGTAATATAATTTACTTTAAAATATAACCTCAAGTAAATAAACCATAAAATATAATAAAAGATAAGATATTATGAAAGAGTTATCTTATCTTTAAAGACAGATCCTATCTTATTTGCAAATCAATAACTTAAAGAAATTGATTATTATTTCTGTACAAGAAATGACTATTATTGAAGCCGAAAATATTTTCATTAGCCTCTGCTGTTATTTTTTTTCCAGATACATTTGTGAAATGTACTTTTTTTTTTTTTTAATTTCTTATTTGAAAGCGACTGATATTATTTATAAAATAAATATTACAGGCAAAAGTCACTGTTCGTTTTAAGATGAGTATTTTAAATGCGTTATTTATATATATACAGAAAATATATGTTTGTAAAAACTATTTACTCCTCCAACATTTTTTATTTATTTATTTCTAATGTGTGGGCTACCACACACACACACACACACACAATTGAAGTACTCCTTCAACATCGAGCTAAGCATAGCTTCCTTTTGCTGTTCTGGAATTACTGTGGTGCCATCTACCGTAGTTATTTAAAACAAAACTTATTTAAAACGAATGTTTTTATTATTGATGTTGTCAATCTTTTTTTAAATAGAGTTTTTTTTTATACAGAGGGTGAAACATGATACTCTATTCTTAGCTACTCATATTGTAACGAAATAATTAGCGATAGCAATTTTGATGATCTCTAAACTTCTTAATTCTTGACATTAATGTCAATCTAGCAAATCTTTTATAGCGTTTCCATAATAAAAAGAAGCAAATTACTATACATTCAAAAAACGGGATGTACAGTTCCCACACCTTATACAAATGTTTATAAAATAATATTGCGTTGTGTTGCATATTACTCGAATATAATTTCACTATATTATTGAAGTCAAATTAAATTAGCTAAAATAGCAATTTTAAAAACCGGGCCTGCATTTTCACTTTTCTAAGCCACTCTTTTTAAATTTATTAAAGAGATACGCGCGCGCGCGCGCGTCAGATTATAATTTGGTATTAAAAAAAATTCTACACAAGAAATTATAAGAGTGCATACAATCCAAATTTTTGTCAATAATGCTTTGTTAATATACTTTACAGAAATAACTCTTTATAAACTTTTTTAATAACTTGAACAGAAATCAAAGCATTTTCATTTCATACAAGACTAGTGTTATTTCTTCTATTGTATATCTGTTTCAATTAATGATCGTGACATCAGTCGAATAAGTTGTTATTCTTTAGCCAAAAAGTCTAGAATTTCTCATCGGTTATTAATAACAAGAAAAAATAAAATTTACAAATATGGTAGTAATTAGTACATTTCTCAGAGTAAAAAATATTGCATTAATATAGTGTTCAATATATGCCACGCAGTAACAATATCAAAATTATAATTCAGGCACTTCAGGAACTGGTGTATCCATACATTTATTTTAAAAAATTTTTAAATTTTTTTAAATGTTTATCTTAAGTGCTTGTAACAGTAAATAAATTTCCCGTTGTTTATTTGCGCCAATTAGTTGTTTATATTAATAAATTATTTTAATAAGTTAGTTTTTTTTATTTTTTGTGGAGATCAGTTTTTCTAAATATACAATTTCGTTTATTGTAAAAGCTCAGGAACCAATTGCATAATTATTTCATTATAGACTTATGTTTATTATGTTATGTTATTATGTTTATGCCAAGACTTATGTTTATGAGTATTCTCAAACATAAAAAGCATAACGAAAAACGTTTTACACAATTTTTTTAGCAGTAACATATACATTATCATAATGAATACACTTTTTACCTGGAAGTGGTCGCGCGTTACACACAGATTACGAAATCGTTATAATTCTGGCAAAACTGTTTATTTGTTACTAAAGAAAAATTGAAAAGTCCTCGAAAGTAGGTAAGTTTACTTTCTCTTAATTAAATTATTCACTGGAATCACGATTTGTATCGTGTACAATAAAATAATTATTTAAAAAAAAGAATTGGGGTGACTCAATCACCCAGCGTGACCATTAGTATCGAGGGTGTGTCTGCACCTGGGATAAAACATTTTGAAATCTTCTTGCTTTGAATATTAAAAATAATACTATTATTCTTCATTGGAATTTTATATTATTTTTCATTGTTTAACATTAATTCTAAATGCTCATTCTCTGAGACTTAAAATTATAGTTCGCTTAAAACACTAATTATAATATGATCATTCATTTTAAAATATCATTTTACATTTTCGTAAACATTGTCGGGCATTTGGGTTTACTCTCCTGACAACTCAGCAAGTTATCAAGAATGTTTTAGTTTTTTTAAAAAAATGAACTCCTTCAAGGAGCGGGTACTTCAGACAATATAATTTTAATGTATCAGAGTGCTGCACAAGGTATTTTATAACTAATTTATTAATACTAAATTAACAGCAAGTTTAATAAATGTAAGCGACTTCCATGGGTCTGTCTTGCAGAGGAAAGTTTTTCAAAGGAAGGTTTACGATTAGAAATTGACACTCAGAGTACATTTTCTATATTTGGCTGAGATCTGTATTTTTTATTTTGCAATCTGTTCCAATTTAAAAATTCGAGAAAGAAAAATAAAATATATATTACTTAAAAAAGTTACATATATACAATTTAATATACTTATCTTATTATTTTTTGTACGGTTTATAATTAAGATCGTTTTGTAGCTGTAGCGTCAAAGTGCATTATTATTGTATAAGGAGGGCGCGATAAAAATTATTATTGAAAAGTGGGCCGCCAGTATTGAAAGTTTGAGAAGCACAGATCTAAGGGAAGTTTTTAGATTATTACAAGATGCAGGGTTAACTTTAAATATAAAAAAGTGCAAATTTGTTTGCGATGAATTGAAATATTTAGGTTTGATTATTAGTAGGGAAGGAATTAAAACGGATGAGACAAAGATTCGAGCTATAGTAGACATGAAACCCCCAAGGAATTCTAAAGAGTTATCCAAATTTTTAGGTATGTCCCAGTGGTACGTGAAGTTTATTAAGAATTATGCTGATCTATGCGAGCCCCTTTATAATCTTAAGCGAAAACTCAAGAAATTTTGTTGGTCAATAGAGGCGCAGAAGGCATTTGACGTGGTCTCAGGCGGCGATAACGAAAGCGACAATTTTAAAATTGCCGAATTTCAAAATGCCTTTCGAGTTGTTTACGGATGCCATTTCAATAGGCGTAGACGCGGTTCTAAATCAGGAGCAGAGAACAGTGGTGTTTGATTCTCTCACGCCTAGTAGTGCGGAGAGAAATTTCAATGTAACGGAAAGTTAGTGTTTAGCAGTAGTTTGTACTCTGAATAAATTCAGAACGTATTTAGGTTCACTGCCAATTAAAGTTATCACAGATCACGCTGCATTGACGCGTTAAACACATGGTAAAAATTTGTCGAGTAGGATGATTAGGTGGGTTCCAAAATTAGCAGAATTTAATATAGAATGGGAACATCGTTCTGGAACTCAAAATGCGGTTGATGACGCTTTATCGAGGAACCCGGTTGAAAGTATAATAAGAGAAAAAATTAATTGTGCAATAATCAGGGATTTGGTACTTTCGTCGCGTAAACAGTTAATCGAAGAGCAAAGAAAGGACCCGGAATTGGGCCATATCTGTAGATATCTGGAAAACCCAGAAGAAAGCTTGGTTAATGCGACAATATGTTAGAACTGGTCCAGCGAATAAACTTATTATAAGTTAATTTTTTTTTCCTTTGTTGTTTTATGCGAAATACGCAACGCCGCTAGGTGAAATGCGAGTATACATTCCAAAGTCTTTAAGAAATGAAATAATGAGAGAATTTCATGACAAGCCCATAGCGGGTCATTTAAGACGCTTTAAGACTTACCATAAAATAAGGGACATTTGTTATTTCCCGTATATGAGAAAATTTATTGAACAATATATCTCTACATGCCACATGTGCCAAGTTAATAATTAAAAATACTCGTTACCAGCTGGTCGCTTAGTTCCGATAATCTCAAATTATCCTAATGAGATGGTTAAGTTAGATTTGTTAGGTCCGTACCCTGCGTCGCGAGTGAGACGTAACCGATATGTTTTAGTAATTACGGAACATTTCAGCAAGTGGGCTGAAATCATACCCCTTAAAATGCCTTGGTTTAAGTAATAGTGGATACTTTATTTGATAATTACACTGCTGGCCACCGTAAATGCAACGCCAAGAAAGACAAGAGATAGCACAACAAAATTTATTTTGTAGATAACATGTTGACCAAGTGTCAAATGATAAAATCTATAGACTTCTTTGAAGTGTGGTTCCTGCCAGAATCAATAGCCAGAGTAGCCGCCATTGTTGGAGATCACCCCTGTCACACGCCTCAGCATTGACTCAAAGAGACTTTGGATGTGTTCTTGGGGTACAGCAGACCAAGCAGCATCCACACGTTGCCAAAGTTGATCTGGTATGGCAGCTGGGGGCATAATCTGGGTCAATCGTTGATCAACCATGGGCCTCATGTTTTTTATCGGCGAAAGATCCGGAGAGCGAGCCGACCAGGGGAACAATTCAATCTGGTGATTGACGAAGAACCTTTGGACAGTGCGTTCCACGTATGGTCGCGCATTATCCTGTTGAAATATGGCTGTGGCCAAGCCCTGAAGGGAAGGAAGGAAAAATGGCTCCAACACCTTGGAGATGTAGCGCTGGCCTTTTAAAGTACCGGCAATGCGTACTAGAGGAGTGCGAGAGTGATATCCAATACCACCCCATACCATAATACCCGGTGGAGGACCAGTGTGGTGGTGCATAATGCAGCTGTTCAGCATCCTCTCTCCACGGTGTCTCGAGACTCGAATCCGACCATCGTGGTGTTGCAGACAGATGCGTGACTCGTCAGTAAAGACAACTTCATTCCATTCTCCCGCCCACATCTTTCTTTCATCGCACCATTGGCGGCAGAGACGTCTATGGTTTTGCGTCAAGGGTAGACCAAGCAATGGACGTCTTGCGGACAGATCACTTTGCTGTAAACGGCGTCGAATGGTACGCGCAGACACCGAATGATGCGTCACAGACTCAATGTGCTGTGGTATGGTTCGTGATGTGACTGAACGATCCATCACTGCTATGCGCACAATTTGCCTATCCTCATGTGAAGTGGTGCACTCAGGTGGATGTGATCGACCATGTCGGTCCGTCGTACCCTCCTGCATCCAACGGTCACATATCCGCATTACAGTTGTTTCGTTTCGTCCAACACTACTACCGATTTCCTTGAAAGATAATCCATAATCTCGGTAGGCCACGATCCTTCCTCTTTTGAACTCGGATACTTGGTCGAAAACTGATTGCTATTTTCTACGAGACGTAACTGATAGTTTTTTGAAAAATCACAAGAAAAACACAATTGCCGAACTCGAAATCGTCGAAATCTCCAAGCTTTAAATAGCTCTTTGAGGTGGCGCCATAGGCGCGCTTGATGTGTGTCTGCTGTGAAATTCTAATCCTTTGCATATCTCACCTCTGCTAATGCATGTTGTAAATTTCACTTTATTTGCATGCTTCCTTCAGGGTGTTGCATTTACGGTGGCCAGCAGTGTATATATCGCGTTTTGGGGCTCCAATAGAATTAATAAGTGATAACGGTCCCCAATTTATATCCGATATTTTTGAACATTTGAGTGATAGATTAGGCATAAGGCATGTAAAGACTGTTATATATAGACAGGCAAATAGAACCGAAAGCGTGAATCGCGATCTGGTGCAAATGATTGCAAATTATGTGAATGATCAACATGATACTTGGGACCAGTTCTTACGTGAGTTCGCTTATGCTATTCATACGGCAGTGAATGAAGCGACGGGAAAAACCCCTGCAGAATTATTTTTAGGTCGAAAGTTGATTACCCCATTTCAGAAATTAGTGAGGGTATCGGACGGAGATATTGAGAGATTGTTTGATGAAGCTAGAGGAAACACAAATGCTAAGCATGAAAAGTGGGCGAAATATTATGATAGACGCAGGCGCGGTGTGCAAATTAAAGTGAATGACTGTCTTGATAAAAACACATCATTTAAGTTCAGCAACAAAGAAAGTGGTAGCTAAATTTAAACCAAAATTTGAAGGTCCTTATAGAGTGTTAGAGGTAAAACACAATAATTTAGTGATTTGAAGATCGGGAAAAAGGTTAACGGTCAATGTCGATCAAGTTAGAATATATCATCATAGGAAAATTGACTAGATGGAGATAAGAACCGGTAGTTCAGATAGCAGTAGTTCACGCTATAAATCAAGTAATTTTGAAAGCGTGCAATGGAGATCAAATGAGTCGCAGTACTGTAGGAAGAAAGGGTCAGGTGTAAAGCATAAGTTAGAGGAAAAAGGGATAAGTTTTAAGAAAGATCAGGGTGAGAGGCACACAGGTACGGCCAGTAATTGCAGACCACTTGTCAGACCACCACCTGGCTCTTGGTCAAAACCAAATAGAAAGGTTAAAATGGGTAGGAAGGAAACTCTCGCATATAAGCGATCCTTCGAGTTCGGGTCTGGAGGACCAGAGACTAAGATTATAAAGGGAATAGGACATAGAGTTGATAAAAGAACATTGTCTTTGAACAATAGTAACGATTTACCACAATTTAGAAAGAAAGTCCGAACAGAGGAAACAGTAATGCCAAGTGCCAGCGGCTGCAACTTGCGACCAAGAAGAGGTGCAAAGGTGGATTTCCGACCAACCAATGAGAAGAGGACACAACAAGGAGGACCAGTTCGAGCCAGAGGAAGCCGAGAACATCAGTACAGCCCCTACATCGAAGAGCAAGCAAGGTCAAGCAGCAGGAATACCAGAAGCAGAAGTGGTCAACAACAGAATTGCCAGAAGAGGAAAGGAGGAGCGAACAGCAACAGATCCATCTCAATTGGAGGTTCTAGTAGGAGACGTCAACTACCAGTCATAAAAATAAGGTTGTGTATCGTTTCATTATATATTCTTTCGAACAAGTGGTCAGGAAGAATTATTTCAAAGAAGCAAGTCATGTCAGGTTGCTTAAAATTTTCTTAGTCAAACAAAAGTTGACTCTACAATGAGTGCATTTTTCTAGAAGATGAAAAATGAGCTTTTGACTTGTAAATTTTCCTTTTTTAGAATTCTGGAGAAAACATTTGTAAATATGCATTTGTTTACTTCTATGTATGACTTCGCTGAGATGCTACAATTCTTTTGGTTGTTTGTTTTAAAGGTTTATTGAAAAAATGTTTGTAATTGTATAATGTATATATATATATATATATATATATATATATATATATATA